>JBBELK010001801.1:0-67169 GCA_037783545.1 Henricia sp. BOLD:AAB3569
CATTTTGTCTTGTGATGACCCGGGCATTTCAAACTTTCCACAGTGAAATTACCTGATGACTTGTCTCATTGGGTCCACCAACACAGTTTTATCTGGTATTATCTGGTATTTCTTTCGTATGATCGGGTTGTATCAGTCTAGTCGGCGAACGTCGTCTAACCACATAAAGAAGGTGCTTATACCAACATACCGTCGTTAGGCTGATATGGGTGAGAAGAGAGAAGGTCCATCGGAGTTTGCCGCATCACATGAGACATTCGTCGAGGGTCTTAACCACCCACTGTTAATTTCGCAAATTCCTTCGAGCAACATGATTAGATGAAATCATGCATGTTCAAACAAAACCGATATGCAGAAGTTCGAGATTTTCAATCAGAGAACAGTTTTCCATATCACCGGACGCACTTGTTGGAGGTCGGGAGCCGCCGCAGTAATTTTCACCATGTGTTTTTAGAAGTTGCGGTAACAAAAATCATGATCAAGAAAAGGATTCAACGTGACTTTAGAAGTTACAGCAAGCAATACTTGGACTACACGGCGTTCACCAATGCATAGTTACATGATACCAGTATGATTACAGAGTGATTCTTTACATGTATTAATTTCGTGTGAGCAAACACAGCAATAGCTTGTTGGCATCTTTTGTGAACTTTGTTCGGTCAACAATAAAAGCAATTCAAAGTGACCTTTCAGCACCATGCCAACGATTTACAGTTTGGTAAACAATTACAAACAAATTAAGTAGTCCATTCAACCGTATCACATTGCAGGGGCATTTTCTAGCTCCTTTCACTTCAGATAGGACCTAACCGGATAGCTTAAAGATAGTATAGGCCTACATGATTGGTAAACTGTTACAAATATAGTTTTATCCCCCTGTGTGATTGAAGATATGCATGATTAACACCAACCTGAGCAAAAACCAGCTCCGTACTTCGTCTAACTTTTGAGAAAACAGTCAAAAAAAGGGTTTGCAGTCATTTCGCCCCAAAACCACTTCGCCCTGAACCACGGCCTGTGCACGGAGTGGTTTTGGGGCGAAGTGGCATTTGGGCGATGTAGTGTTTGGACGAAGTAATTTGGGGCGAAATGGCACTCGGGCGAAGTGGTTTGGGGCGGAATGGCACTTGGGCGAAATGGTTTTTGGGCGAATTGAATTTTCGTATCATGAGACGAACAATAATTATTTTACTCATTTCTCAAAGACTATAGCACTTCAGACAAAACCATTTCAGGGGAAATTTTCTACGGTCGTCATGTTTATATTGTGTAAGTTAGGCGTAAATCTGTGAACATTTCTGATTTTCGAGATTATACCAAAGACTCTGATGTATACTGCCTTTAAAGTCAAGAGTACACGATTGGAAAACTATCATTATTTCCGCTCGTGATTAAAGGTACAAACCGGCCTACTGTTTACACGATTTAGTGATGTAGCAGCATTGACAATACTTTTTTTGATGGTCGTTGTGAAAAAAAATCATCAAAATATCCCGTAATTTACTAAAGAAGTGCAAAAACGGTCAAAAGACGGGTTATACGCTCTACCAGCCGTTGCAACTACGCGCGAGTTATCACGACGTTGTCACAAACGATTCGCTCTTCTCCTACTCGGGATATCTCAAATTTTCTGATCACGATTTCACTGGACAGCCCGGACGACCGGTTAGGAATTTCCGTTTTCTCTGAAGAAGTTAGCATCATGTTTTTTCTTCACGAACGTACACCGGAGCAACCAACCCGGCCGTACCGCACTCGGGAAATTTGCCGTGCTAGCACGCGCTCGCTGAGTCCCATTCTCCGGACTCTCGAAACAAACATTTATGTTCAACTTTGTTTAATACCTGTATAAATAGTCTCTCTTTTGTCAATTACTTATAAATATTGGGGGAAAATCAGAGTTAAATTTGGTGCAGTTCTGCAGTAAGAAACTTTCATGCGACTGGACATGCGACTGGACACAAAACTAACTCGCAAGACCATGTGACTTTTCGGAACCAGAATCTGGTTCCGAAAAGTCACGTGACCTCTGGGTTTTTTTTAATTGCTCAAAAACGTCACAATTCCGTGGTTTCTTTTCAGGATATGTTCAGTTTATTTCGGAAGGGCATTCAGAATCTTGTATGGGTCAATTTCGAGCTCAAAATAGCCCAACGAAGCCGGTGTGTACCTTTAAGCCTATGTCGGGAAAACTGCCTTGTAGAATTATCAGCCACACAGATGCAGTAATAATATTTCAGAAACCTGAAAAATCCATGCATGGTGTTTGTGCAGGAATGAATGGTAAAAAAAGTTGTCTGCAACTAGACAACATTTTTAAAAAGAAAAGCACCTTCAGTTGGCAATTTCTCCCACAAAGGTAGGCTACCATTTTCAAGTGGAAAAAATCATGTGGTGTTTGCTGCCGTTGCTATGAACACTTTTAGTCGGGTTTTTCTTGTCAACTCGTGTTTGGGTAACTGCAAAATGATGTATTGGGCTTCAAGTTAATAAAAAGATAGCTCCCTTTGTTGAATTCGTTTTTAATGGCGACCCATTATGATCCCACCTAGTACGTGCGGATGCATTTTGGAACTATAGTACAATCTGTATGCGAGTCTGGGAAAAGGCCAACCGAGTCATTTAATGTTGTGGTAGCGCTAGAGGGCGCCCTTGATGACACCATTCGCGCGTACTATTGTTCGCTTGTTCCCACCGCCCAAACTAGGCGCTGGTACAGGCTAATTTGTTTGCGCCCTCAATGGCCAAAAGTTTATACGACACGTGACCACGAGGTCACGTCTTTTTTTTGTAAACTGATGTAAAAACAAATTTCCCTGCAGACAAGGCAGGTATTGCACACAATACACTCATTTTATTCGTAAATTTGATGTTTGCACTTGCGTTAATATACTATTTACCGCTATTTATGAATTTTTGTCTGGCAGTAAGCAACCCACAATGCTCCGCGCGTCTGTATGTGAGCTTTGTGTCACATGTTTCCGTCACATAAATCTGTGAAGGCCCAGTATGGGCAGCTGGGAACGAGCGAACCACTACTCACTATGAACAACTAACAATGGAAATTTGGCACAATCCATTGTTATTAACAATTTCCATTGTTAGTTGCTCATAGTGACGGGGGCTTATTTTCGCAACAATAGACAGCCGAAGTGTGACGTGCGTTGCCATGGCAATTGGCTCTAAACTACATGGCCGTCGGAAAAAGTACCATTGCAAAAGCACAGGGACACGGTTTAGTGTAGAGCCAATTGCAGATGCGTCTTGAGCGGAGTATATAAAGGCTGGGCGAATATATGCTGCCACAGGGACGGTCGGGTTGGCGTACGGGTTCTTTCCTCGCCTTTCACCTCTGGTGTATGTGGATTGGGTTTGCAGTCCCTACTTGACCGCGTGGGTTTTCCCCTGGGGCATTTCTCCCACTTCTAAAACTGCAAACTCCTTCTTCGTCATCTCAAGTTGATAATATAGTATAGTTAAAACTTTTAAAAAAAACCTACAGTTGATGGCATAAAGGGCCTTAGTTGCCGAAGATGCCATAAAATATACAACAACAAGCTGCCACATATGGGACCGAGTGACTAACACCCCCCCCCCCCCCCCCCCCCCCCCCCCCCACCCCCCACACCCCCAAAACACCCCCTCCACCTCCCGTCCCCCCGCCCCAACCCCCTAAAAACTGAAAGGAAATCCTTATAAATTCCTTGGATGTTTGAGACACAATGGGGGAACAATGGTAGGGGGATACTCTCTGTCACATATCGTGCTATGCTGCATATGTAATTAATGGTTCAACCAAAGAATGGCTTCTGTTACCAACGACCAGCACTACGTCAGAGACATGATTCTCGTTGTGGTCGCAAAAACATGTCCCAATAGACACATATGCAGATGATATATATGATGATATATATATATCACTAAATGTACCGTTAGGGCGACACTAAGGGAACCATTTATGAAATGACCTAACGATTTCATCAATGAACACTAACTCATTCTACCTAAAGCTACCAAAAATGGTTTGTAACCTAATAAAAATGGTTTTCAACCTTAAAAAAAAACAGGTTTTTGACCTCATTAACGTTAGGGGGAAATCCATATTTTTCCCTAAGTCTCGATGGCCCCCTAATACCCCTTGGTTATACCTAAAGTGTCGCCCTAACGGTACTTTTGGAAAAATATGATGATATGCAGACACAATAGACCGTATCAAATATATAGCTGTCATCTCGTATAGGGCAACTTTTGACATTTAAATTTGCCAACAATTTATATATATACCTGTATATACCTGTAAAATTTGCATTTTTTTCATTTTTGCCCTCCTTTCATCATACAGACAATGGCGAATGTTGGTGGGTTATTTTGTTGGCATACTGGGACTAACGTACGCCCTGATGATGACAAACAAGTAGATTATTCCAACGGAATTTAGAGCTTCATGAAGTTCAGCCAAAGTTACCCCGTGGTTTTTTGGGAAATTTAATGAAAACACCAACAAAAAGTCAATTTTAAAGACATTTGTATACATGTGATAAAACCCTCAGGTAGAGGCTACAGATCAATCTATCGACACAATATTTCCATCCCAACTTAAAGGAACACAATGCTAATTCTTACAATTGATGATCGCATGCAGGCAAGGGGTGTGGCTCAAACCCCGGGGTGTGGCTCAAACCCCGGGGTGTGGCTCAAACCCCGGGGTGTGGCTCAAACCCCGGGGTGTCAAAATTACCACAATAACGATACCTAAGGGTGGATTCATATATATACTGAGTCATTTCGGGCGTAATTTCGACGCGCATCACTTTCAGAAAAAAAAACCGTGGAATGGAGGGAATTTAGAGTAAAACGAGGCACTGAAAATCACAAAAAACAACTTTGGCGGAAAGTGTTTTTGTGATTCTATAATTTTGAGTGAATCTTTTTACTCAAAATTCCATCCACGTTGCTTTTTTATCAAAGCGACGCGCGTCGAAATTACGCGCGAAAGGACCCAGTGTGAACTTTACCCTAAAGGGCAGAAAGGATGTGAAAGGTAATCGATTTGAAAGAATTTTGACGTCATCAGTAAGGTGTCATGATCCACGAAACAATCCACCGGATTGGACGATTGCCTGTTGATTTCGGTCAAGGCCAACATCAGGAGATAGTGAACTTGGCCTAGTGACGATCAGTAGCGTAAAGTTGGTCAACTTTCACCCAGACACAGGCCTTTTGTCTACCTGATGACGTCAAGAGAACGCCAGTGCGGAAGTGTGTAGAATGGCCTAGATGTTCACGGTGTTGACTTTCCTTAATGTGAAGTTCAGGGCAGCCGAATATATGCACATGAAAAAGAATGTGTACGAAACCAGATCAACCATAAATAATTTTGTTAAAATGGGCTCAATCAATAACAAAAAGTCAAATGATGGTAACATCACATGTTACGTCATTTCCATATACTGTCTATCTTGTAGGCTTGGGCGATTTCACGCCGGAATCGAGTACAATCGATTCCACTTTAGGAATCGGATTCCAGATTTTTTAGGGATCGATTCACAGTAGAGATAGATTCCCTTTATTTAGATTCGATTCCCAGTGATATCTTGCCGATTCCAGAAATTATCTAGCAATTCCGAAGGCAAAACTCTAACTTTTGTAAAACATATTTAGCCTCTGATCATTTCCACATTATATTATTAAGAAAGATATGTGGTACAGGTCGGCATCATTTCGGGGACGTTTAGTGCCACTCGGTGCCAATAATTGGGTCGTCGTCGACACAATAAGTAGTATTGTCGATGTACATGTACATAAACACGCTCATTTACCTATTAAACACGCTCAGTATATTTAATGTTTTGCCGCAAAAAAATGTAATCGATTCCGAAGGGAATCGCGATTCCTATTTGGAATCGGAGTCGACTCCGAAAATGCTGGAGTCGCCCAAGCCTACTGTCTTGCTGTATCGCCTATAGAGCCCTAAAATGCTGTTTGTGCAAATTTGCACATCAATATCTATACGTGAATATAAAGTGCCCCCAATTGAAAGTACCAATAAATTGTTTCAACAAATTACTTATCATTGTCTTACAACCCACATACAATTTACATGCAATGCCCCAAAATTGTAAAACATGTGACACAAACCTTACTCAAGATAGAAGTGGTTCCAACTGTCCAATGCAATTATTCCGCCTGAGATGATAATGTTTATGGGAAAACGATAATTGAAGATGATTTTATATAAATGCGTGTGCACGCGCATTTTTTTCTACAAGGGCGCCCTCATGTGAAAGGGATAGGCCCCTGGCTACCTGTGGTGTTATGGCTTTGTTTTCAGTGCAGTACATCAAGGGAACCAGCCTAAATAGGACGACGGCTTCGCACAATTTCTTGAAAGCATGGACACCGTTTTTCATTGTTTTCTCAGAACGAAGATGAGGTATTGGCTTATGGGGCCGTCCGAAGTTGTCAACTTTTATACAAAGAGTAGGAAGGGAGGAGGGGGTCGACTCGAGGGCCACGTGAGACTTTACATGCACTGTAAAATGTTGGCATTTCATGGTACTGACAGAAAAATGTTGATAAGTATATTTCGAGGGGAGGGAGGAGGAGAGAGTCTTGAAAAAATACTATAGGACTGTGAAAATGCTGACAACTTTGGACTGCCCCTTATATCATACACTGTATCCTAAATCTCACATGCATGGAGATTTGTAACATGCAGTTTTTTTAAAATCATTAGACTATTTTTAAAATGTTTAAAGCGACATTAAAGTCACATTATAAGCCAAACCATGTTACATCAAAAGTCGCAATTTAAATCACATCACAAATCACATAACAATTTCAAGACACAAACACTGAAATCGGAGTTCCAATTTCGGACATAGCTTTAGGTCTTGCAGAACCCTGGATGCCGCAATAGGGCGACAATTCGGGAAGCCTCTCCCCGGGGACTACCGAAATTTCGGCAAGAATCACTCAAATTGACACCTTATTTTTTTACCCGAAGCTTCCAAAAATGGTTCCAGACCTAAGAGAATTGGTTCTAGACCTAATAAAAATGGTTCTCGATTTAAAAAAAAATGATTTTTAATCTCAAAAATATTAGGACGACACCAAAATGTCGCCCTAATGGAGCATGTCGCCCTAATATAGCTTTTTTACACACAATTTGTCGCCCTATCCTAGCATCCAGAGTTTTTGTCTCGTCTGAGATTCCAAATACACTTCGTTTTCGAATAATACTACCTCTTTTTAAGACACTTTTGGTGAATCCTGCATGGCTTGTTTACAACGTTTTGTTAAAAAATGCAATTTGAACCCTTTTTCTTTCAGTGTATACATATGTATTTAGTAGATAAAACGTAAATCAGCCTGATCGTGTACATGGCCATACGGAATAATGAATCGAGACAGAAACAACAAATATTTTATGACATCAAGTACGGGTCATGTTACCAGGTTTCGTTACTTCGTAAGCTTTATGGAAAAGGTGTGATAAAAGAATATACGGAAGCAAACGCTTTCAACTGAAACCTAAGAATTAGAATGAAAGTTTGCATGTACTTGTATGACAGCATAGACAAGAAGCTAACATTCAAATACACCATACCAATGTTACCAGAGTGGCAAATCACCAACATTTGTGTTATGCATGGGACACAGACGCGACTTCATCGCGACATCAACCTATGATGGACAACATCTGTCTAGTAAGCTGCCAACTTTACATAGCACGTGGTCCCAATGTGTGTAATTCTATTGTTTCTGCGGCTGGAATTGAGCATCAGGCTCCAGCGAATTTACACGACATTTTTTGTTTTGCATTTTGCATTTTTAATTGGGGGTCCAAACGTGTACACTTAAAAAGGTGTTCAGCTGTTTTTTAAAACTGATTTAAAATAAATTTTGAGATTATCATATACATGTATACAAGTTTAATGTTGTCAAAACAACACTTGTACAGTGTCTTGCCAGATGCGAATAGACCAACAAGTGTATTAATCCAAACTAGTATTTTTTACTCCCCAAGTTAAACATGACTGCGACACGAAAAACTGCGTTCGATATCATGCAAAATTGCAAACACTACAGTGTGAGTAAAAAAAGAAACTATACACTTTTAAAATTACTTGCTGTGTTTAAGTGTACCAATAATTATATGTGATGTTTTGACATGTAATATGGATAAGTTCTCCTGTGTCTTTTGGTAGCAGTTTAATTAAATTATGTTTCAGCATAACCGCACATGAGGCAAATAAGGGTGTCAGGTGGAACACGACTTGCGCCACGATATGGGGCCGAGGGTACCATTGTTCCCCCATTGTGTCTCAAACATCAAAGGAATTCCTTTCAGTTTTTAGGAAGGGGAGGTGGGTGCGTTAACAAAAGGGAAAAGTGTGTTGAGTCATATGGGCGTTCAGGGGCAGTCCTTGGGCCCCCATATCGTGCTGGGTATAGCCAATTCAGTAATATGGCTATATAAAAGAAAAGGATTTGAACCAGTGCAGAGCCAACCCTCCCGGATTTGGGAACAGATTCTCCTGACATTGGTAAAGATCCTCCTGGATTGTCAATTAACAACCTTGGGGATTTTTAGATGTGTTTGGAGTCACAGAATGAACCTGTTTTTCCAGATGTCTTCCCCAAAATCCGGAAGGATTGGCAGCGCTGTGAGTGCTTATCTGCAAGAACTATTCAATAATGAGTGGGTCCGCCGTCTTTTGCAATCACTTCTACATAGACAAATGCATGCAGCAGGCAAAACTGACACAGATCAGAAGATTGTTTAATCCCAAAGAATTTTAACATAACGGGGTTTACATCGCAAAGAAAATGTGTTTTGTTTTTCAAATTCGGTGTGATTATGTAATACCACATAGCAGTTGTTTCAGATAAGCACTGTTACTTAACTGAAGTTACGACAATTGGTAATAATGGGCAGAAAACAATTGTTCAGTGTGTAAAAGGGATTTCATCAAATGCGTGATTTCTTTGTAAAAACGGTGTCTATATACTGGCAAAAAAAAACCACTCATTGTGTGCGTAAGACACCGGTGCACACATCACTGTTTGAATGACAAAAATCAATAAAATAATTGTTGAGTTACATCAAAAAGTATTAGACGGGAACTTACTTTTTGTGTTGGATGTAATTTGTAACTAAGTAATCAACTCCCCCCCCCTCCCCCCCCCCCCCCCTCCCCTCCCCCACCCAAACCCGCCCCCCAAAAAAAAAATGCAAGTAATGGTTTTCTTTTAAATTATTTTATTAGTGACTTGTCACTGCCTTTGTACGGTACCGAATTTATTCCAGTACCTTTCTACGTTGTGGTGGGAGAAAAAAGGCGGGTTGTTATGGCCATTGAGTAGGCCTACAAGAAAACACGCTTGAAAACAACACAAACCAGCTCTATATTTCTCCTATCCTGAACATTATAGCAGAGGGGCGATCCAGGATTTGTTTTTAAGGAGGGGTTTTGCCAGTGCGATTGCCGACAAAGTCGCTCGGGGGAGGTGGGGGGAGGGTGGGGCGGGGGGGGGGGGGGGGGGGGGGGTGCTGGTTGCCCTCTTTACACCATGTTTCAATTTGAGGGGTGGGGTGTTCCCAGTCATTTTTGACGGACGCACTTTTTTTCAGTCGGAGCAGGGGGAATTTTTAACCTCCAAAACCCCCTCTCTGGATCCGCGCATGAACCAAAAATATACACTGATGATCTGGGACATTTTGTACGCATATTCAAGAAAAATTCATATGGTATATTTGAAGTATTAAGTGTTACAAAGTCAAGAAATTATTTTCAGGGATTTCCGGCAGAATGTACCTTTAAAATTATTTTATTTCCGGACCAGGAAAAAGTGCCATTGTATGCACAAGTATAGAAACAGAAACCACTACAGAAAAACTAAATAAATTAAGGTGTTATTTTTAACGTCTGAAATGAATTTTGGTATGTACTCGACCCTGGTAGTCAACAGAGGGAGTAAAATAGAACAATAATTGCGTTCCGAATACAGTTTCAATGTTAGTTTTAATATGTAATGTCAACTCTCAAAACTGAAGTACAATAACATACGATGCTGTTGGCAAGGCAACGGTGTATTTTTAACATAAAGGTTTCGGCTGACGAAAGCATTGTGCTCCATAATTCTTGACCCCTAGCATATTGTTTTTGAACCACAATAAAAAGCAAATTGTTTGAAGGAGCTTGTTCAGATTTTTCCATCTCTAACCTATAACAATGATACAAAATACCTCCCCATATCCATGGGAAGAAAACAGGAAATTTGCAATCTCCAATTTGTATGTGGAAGCAAAAAATGTTGGTGTAATTCACTACAGTGGGTTAGGCAACCGGATAAGTTAGTTTACAAAATACTGGTGTTTTTTTAAGGATATTCTTTAAAATGTGTGGATTGAGAGAGCAAAATTTTTGAATAGTAATGTATAAAATGAGAAAAACATGACAAAAGATATGGTCTGTCCACACTAACGGTTATAAAAGTGTGAGATTTTGAGGGAACCAAGGACAAGAGTCGACGCATCAAAGAATTTGTCATGTTTTCTCTTTCTCTTTCATGTCCTTGGTAAAACATTGTCCATTAAAAAGTTGGGGAAAAAATCTTCGTATTCAAGAAATAACAGAGGATCATCTGCAAGATTTAACGTTCATAACGTGGACAGACATTTCATCATAAAGTGTAATTAGCAGTAAATGAAATGCATAAATTATCCCAAATTTTGTTCCTAATGCAAAGCTATACACTGAGGGACTACTGGCCTATCTTAGGTTAAACATCTCGGTATTTTTGAAACTATACATGGGTGTACATCTTCAAGACGGGGACAGACATTTGTCACAAAACGTCTGTCCATAATACGAACGTTGTTTAAGAGACATCCTATATAATTTCACAAATGATAAATAAATTGCTTTAGTTTAGAGTGACCACAATTCTATATTTACCAAGTAATATAATGGAACAAGGTCCAGATTATAGCAACAATATACCAGTATGATACAAGAATGTCTGTCTATATGTTATGAACATTATCGTTCGTTTCATATTAAAGATGACCCAGTAATTTCCTACATATCCAGTGGATCAGCCTATTTATTTGTCAGTTCACTCATGAATAATGCAGGAATGCCTAGAAAATAGAAATTTCCAACAAATCTGCTTTGAAATCAACCTGCCATATCTCACCCCCAAAGTTATCAGTTGTAACCGTTAGTGTGGACAGAATAATGGTATCAACAATCAAAATTTATCGGAAAACACCAATGGGAAAAAGGGGGAGCGGTCAACAAATGTGATCTGGTCACGCTCCTTTTAATTTTTTTTTATTTTCACGGCTGCTCCACCCTTTATTAATATCAATCGAACACAAAGGCAAACGAAACTCTCCTGGCGGCTCTTTCAGTTTTGATGAATGGAAGGCAAAAGTAAATAATGCGATCAGCAACAACAAAGAATTCAAGGAATTAAAATATCCAATGGTTCAAAAACACGCTGAAAATGATAGTGCAATTTAGTAAAAGGATTTAAATTCAGTTTATCAACATTGGTTTGAGGAAATACAAAACAAGTTTGACGTAAAGTCAAATTAAAAGAACACGTTTTTAGCACGCGATTGTTTTTTCGCGCTACTTCCTTTTGAACTTTCAAGGGGAAAAAATACAAACAAATCGTTAATTAATGATCTCTGTGACGTGAGTGCACAATTTTAACACATGTAGTTCTGTTATGCACGTGCAGTGTTTTTAATAAAATTGCTGACTGTAAAATTGGCATATATTTGAAATACTTTGATCTAATGTAATTAATTTGGAAGGAACTGTTTTCCTTAAAACCAATTTTATTTAATGAAGCTTGTTTTGCAGTTTGCTGTATATATTGCTGCTCGGGAATTTCTGATACCTTCAGCAGAGGGTAAAACATATCAATGTAAACTTACTATAGCGGTGAATAAAATGATTCGCCTTATTTTACAGAAACGATCTGTAGGAAACTGTCTCCGTATTTTGAAGCGGAAACAACACCTTTTCCGAGAAAAATCCAGTATACGATAATACAGTTTCCGAAATCATGTAAGGGGAAGGAGTGCAGGGGTGACGGGGAATTGGGACGGTGCGCTACACCCCCGGTACCGGTAAGTCATCCATGAACCGAAGAACCTTCAAATTGTTATGATCGAAGACGAGGCTTTCAGTGCTTTCTGTTGTGATAAAATTTGCAAATGAAAAGACGGGCGACGTAATACAATGCGTCCAAAACGAGGCTGTGGTTTCCATTCATATTTTGTACAAAGCTATTTCTGACAGGGTCGCTTTGACCCATTGGTGCTCAGTCATCCATAAAGGTATTCTGGATTTCTTGGTGTCATAAGAAAGAGGACACGATGATGAAACGGATAGTAGTTGCTGTTTTCCAAAGTTCTCAGTAATGACCAAGTAATTAGCAATTTAATTTCGGTTTCCTTTTTCTACGACACCCTGACTTTTGTACGAATATAAGCCCTTATACATTTGCTGACATGCGATTTCTTTACGCGCATGGGAAGCATCCGGTTAATACTTTGCTCTACATTTTTTACTTTCACTGCTGATCACATTTCGTGACGTAAGTTGTTGATTTTTGCAGGAAATGGGGTTCTTATGACGTCACAGTTTTGGAACCCTGGATGCAGATGCGTGTCTGGACAGATACAAAATCCCAGGCTGCGAACGCACGTCCGCTCCGCTATGATTTTCAATGGGAATGTTCCCGAATCCGCAACGTCAATAACAATATTCAAATGACCTCCTTCAGTTAAATCCGTATATAGGATTTCCAATTTTAATCAATATTTAAAGATAGTATACATGATTGGTAAACTGTTACAAATAGTTTTATCCCCCTGTGTGATTAAAGATATGCATGATTAAAACCAACCTGAGCAAAAACCAGCTCTGTACTTCGTCTAACTTTTGAGAAAACAGTCAAAAAAGGGTTTGCAGTCATGCATTTCGCCCCAAAACCACTTCGCCCTGAACCATTTCGCCCTGAACCACGGCCTGTGCACGAAGTGGTTTTAGGGCGAAATGGCACTTGGGCGAAATGGTTTTGGGGCAAATTGAATTTTCGTCTCATGAGACGAAAACTAATTGTTTTACTCATTTCTCAAAGACTATAGCACTTCAGACAAAACCATTTAAGGGGAGGTTTTCTACGGTCATCATGTTTATATGTGTAAGTTAGGCGTAAATCTGTGAACATTTCTGATTTTCAAGATTACCAATGATGTATACTGCCTTTAAAGAACAATCTTAACTAATTGGAAGATAGAAGCTCTACAAGTTTCCACCGTATATGATATCTTTGTATAAGAAAACGATAATTGAAAATGATAATTGAAAATGAATTTATATAAATGTGACACATTTTTTTCAAGGGAGCTTTCTTATGAACTAAAATAGGCCCCGACGGCCGTGGTATTATGGACAGCATAGTTAGGGAACAGACCTAATAAGGACGGTGCATGGCTTCAGACAATTTCTTGAAAGCATGGACACATTTTTTCATTGTTTTCTCTAAACATAGATGAGGTACTGACTTACACACAAGTGTTACTGCATATGTGGCTAAAAATTCCTCAAGGCAGTTTATCAACATACTGTTTAATGATGTTGCTCCTGTTCAGTAAAGGTTTTCCAATCGTGTAATCTGTCTATAAGGTAATTTTGTTGCCGAGATTAACCAATGTATAGGTGTTTGCCGAGTAGGCACCCATCAGGTTCTTCAGCATGACCACTAAGTGCGAGAGAACAGGGAAAAAAATGATCAGTTTTAAAAGGAGACAGGATAAACTCCATAGAGACATGTGGGGGAAAAATTCACGGAATCAAGCAGGGACTGAGAGCCCAATCCACATGCTGACCCGGACCAGATTCGAACCAGTACCACTGAGCTGGGAGGCGAGGAAAATACCACTACACCAACCTGATTTCCTATATACCGGATATCGAGATAAGTATGGATCCCGATAGACCATGCATGGTTGATTGATCGTGGACCGGAATCGACCGGTCGGGAGGCCGGCCAATACCGGTCTTGACCGCTCTGTAAACTTGGCAAAAAAATCGGGAACAAGTACCACAAAACCGGAACCCCAAGTAACTAGAAATTGGAGCAAGTATACGTATATATACCAAAGCGTGAACGCAGTGGTTCATCACATGCAAGTTCGTTCACCAGAGTTCCTGACGTCACCAGAACATTCTATTTCCTTCCGCATACCCCGTTTCACGCACGTAGGTCCTGTTTCGTCTTTTGTTGAGCATGAAATAATTTTACGTACGAGTACGACCTCTGGCCCCATCTTTTAGGAGAGTATACCAAAGTGAAAACGTCTCCCTTTGTGTTCTGCCAAGGGTACTGGGTTTACACTAAAACTAGTGAACGGCTTCCATGTGCTTTAGCGTGGACATTTTAGATTACCAGCAGTATTGTTTAGACCCACCATGGCAACCAACGTCGCAGTTTAGTAGTCTATTAAAACGTTTAATAAAGACATTTTCCAGTTAGTTGGGTTTCCCAACAGGTTGTTATAGTTTCCATGGCATGGTGTGACCATGTACCAAAAAGCATAATTGCTACTCCCCCTGGATGAGATGCCAGTCCATCGCAGGTTTACCCCCAGCAGTTAGTTGGGTTTTCCCAAACGGATTTTAGTTTTCATGGCATGGAGTGAATGGGAGCAATGCTACTCCCCCTAGATGGGATGCCAGAGTCCAGTGCAGGTTTACCCCCAGCAGTTAGTTAGGTTTCCCTAAACGGATTTTAGTTTTCATGGCATGGAGTGACTGGGAGCAATGCTACTCCCCCTGGATGGGATTCCAGAGTCCATTGCAGGTTTACCCCCAGCAGTTAGTTAGGTTTCCCCCAAACGGATTTTAGTTTTCATGGCATGGAGTGACTGGGAGCAATGCTACTCCCCCTGGATGGGATGCCAGAGTCCATCGCAGGTTTACCCCCAGCAGTTAGTTAGGTTTCCCCAAACGGATTTTAGTTCTCATGGCATGGAGTGACTGGGAGCAATGCTACTCCCCCTGGATGGGATGCCAGAGTCCATCGCAGGTTTACCCCCAGCAGTTAGTTAGGTTTCCCCAAACGGATTTTAGTTTTCATGGCGTGGAGTGACTAGGAGCAATGCTATCCCCCTGGATGGGATGCCAGTCCATCGCGCATTTACCCCCATTTAGTTGTGTTCCCCCAACAGGCTGTTAGTTTCGATGGCATGGAGTGACTATAGGAACATCGCTACTCCCCCTGGATGGGATCCCAGTCCATCGCAGGTTTTACCCCAGCAGTTAGTTGGGTTTCCCAGCCAGCATTTGGTGCTGGTATACCCATTTATACACGTGGGTATGAGACAGTGTTTTGATTTTTCACCGAAAAATCCATCTAAATTTGCAATTCATCACTGTGTTTGCAGACACGAGCACGTAAGACGGTAGCGGGTAATTTGGCGTCTAAATGAAAGGCTCCGGTCGTTAACTGCCTTTCCCCAGCTAGCCCACTAGCTATAGCCGGCAGGAAAGTATTTTCCCCTGAAATCTGAAAGTCATTTCCAGGGATTAAGTTCGGGTATAATTGGCCAGTGAGCTCAGACACTCAAAACTAGTTGCCGCCCGTGTGGCACAAGTGAACGTCTGGCCAAATTTTCTTAACGTTGACTGACATCATTTTGTTCAGAATGTTCAGGGCAGTACAATTAAGTTCCTTTCCATTTTCCATTTTCCTTTCCATTTGTGCACATGTCGTGTTAATTTAACGGGGAAATTGACCTTTAAAGGCCCATTGTATCATTTGCAATGATCCAAATTTGTTTTTCATGAGTTGACAAGAAAAACCTTACTCAAAGTGTTGATTATCATAGCAATGGTAACAAATACCACATGAATTGATTTCCGTCCAAAATAGTATTTCATACTGGAAATTGACAACCATTTACCATTCACTTGTGCACAAAATCCGTATATAGATTTTCAAGGTTTTCTAAAGCATTTTATTTGATGCATCTAAGTAGCTAAAATTTCCTTAGGCTAGTTTACCTCTTATTCCACGAATCTGTAAAAAGTGTTATTTTGCAAATGATACATAGGCCTTTAAAGGCATACATCATTGGTAATCTCGAAAATCAGAAATGTTCACAGATTTACGCCTAACTTACACAAAATAAACATGATGACCGTAGAAAACTTCCCCTGAAATGGTTTTGTCTGAAGTGCTATAGTCTTTGAGAAATGAGCAAAACAATTAGTTTTCGTCAGACGAAAATTCAATTCGCCCCAAAACCATTTCGCCCAAATGCCATTTCGCCCCAAACCAATTCGCCCGAGTGCCATTTCGCCCCAAATTACTTTGTCCAAACACTACATCGCCCAAATGCCACTTCGCCCCAAAACCACTTCGTGCACAGGCCGTGGTTCAGGGCGAAAGGGTTCAGGGCGAAGTGGTTTTGGGGCGAAATGACTGCAAACTCTACGGAGCTGGTTTTTGCTCAGGTTGGTTTTAATCATGCATATCTTCAATCACACAGGGGGATAAAACTATTTGTAACAGTTTACCAATCATGTATACTATATCTTTAAGGGTGGATTTACACTCAGGGCATTTTCGCGCGTAATTTTGCGACGTGCATCGCTTTCAAAAAAGAAAAAGTGGTTTGGACACAGTCATGACGCACTGATCGTACTATACTCGACACGTACTATGGGGAACAAGACAAAGATGGACGCACCGTGATAAAGGTTATTGCGACGAGTATCGCTTTCAGAAAAAAAGTGGTTTGGAGGGATTTGGGGGTGATTGATACAACAAACTGAAAACCACAGAATCAACTTGGGCGAAAGTGTTTTGTGAATCGGTGGTTTTCAGCGCGTCGTTTCACTTCACAATTCCCTCCACTGCACACCGCTTTTTGTCAAAGCGATGCGCATCGCATTTACTCGTAAAAAGGCCGAGTGTGAATCCACCTTTGACATATGCAAGCATAGCGGCCATCGTGGGGGAAAATAAAATGCTTCCATTCAAAACTGTCATTTTATTATCAGTATTGAAAACGTCACCCTTTGCGTGTTGCTGGGTCTACACTAAAACCAATGAATATAGTTTCCCTGCGCTTTAGCAATGGTCTATAGCTTTGCAGATTACCAGCGATACCAGCCAATGCTTAGACCCATGACCCTGGCAACTAACGTCACACTCTAGTAGTCTATCTATTTCGTCCTGTCGGCAACAGTTGATCATAGTTTCAGCGCCGTCTGGTGTCGATCGTTTCAACGGCGTCGCAGCTATAATCAGGTCGCAAACAAAATTGCCGACTGATTTGTTGCCGACGTTCGAAAAAGCCAGTCGCCGACAGTTATATGTCAACACAAGGTCGACCTTGGTTGGAACACGCCCAACAAGACTGACTTCTACGAAAGATAAAAAACGATACATTAATAATTGTAAACTTGGTAAACGTGCGTATTGTGAAGGTCTTGACTTCAGAAAATAATCAAGTTGCGCAGAGCTGGTGTCGTACCAGCATTTTTTGTTCCGGGGTTTGTCAATGGCCTCGACCTAGTATCTCTTGTTCGGATGGCAGGCCAGCTATGCATGCAGCCAACGTTTCGTCCGATATGAGTGACTTGGTACCATACAACTGCACGTACTACACGAAAGCGGTGTTCCTTTTCCTTGAAAAGGCCCTTTAAAGCCACGATTAATAAATAATTAATATTAAATGCCTTCGTGCAAGGTCGCACCTACGGATTTATTTGATGAAAAAAAATACAGAAACGATCGATCATCAGCGGTCACATGCAGTATTGTGGCGTGGTTGTATATCTTTGCATCGGCCTAAACCACCACCTCTTATTTCTACATTCTTTGTTAAAATGGCTTTTCCAAATTATCGATTTCTTTTCAAAGATATCCCCGTGCAATTTCTAAATAGTTTGGAATATTTTGTAAAAAAATATTTCGTACCGTATAGTTTTGATAATTATGAGAACATTGTTTAACGGTGTAAAGGGGCCCATCAAGGCATTTTTAATTACGATTACATTTCAAGTTTTTTTGACCAGTTTATTTCTGGAAAGGAAGCTGCGCTACTTTTAAATTGAGTGCATGCAGCAACAATAAGCTGGTATACCCCAAAACGTATATCTTTCCCAAAAATATAGAAACTAACATTAAAAAATTACGGGTTTTGGGGTTTTGAAATTTTTTTTATTGCATTCTCGAATGATAATAATTACGCTTGGAAAAACAATATTATACACATTGAAGAGGTATTTTACATTACGTGGAAACTAGAATGCTGTCTCGAGATATATTTTTTGCTTTTTTAAACTAATTTTCTAAATTAATATGCATTAAATAAAAACATTATGTGGGTCTATATTGGACTTGGTAAAGTTCGTTATCACAATAGCGATACGGTTAATTCCGTCATATAAGGTTCAAAGGTGAACATGCTTATCGGTTACGTACCAGATATCGAATTATATGTTTAATCTTCGATAACACTTACCTAAATTTGGCAATGGGGTGCATGGTGTAGCGTGGTGTTTAGATCACATTCTAAAAATAGCTTTGGTGTACACGTCATGTGACCTGCCACGCCCATGTAGTTCCATGTCATGTGGGTATGAATAGAAGGCCCTTGAAATAAACTTTTATTACAAAATGACTATCCTAAGGTTAGATAACTGCAGAATATGAATGTAGTTTTATGATTGGAAACTTTTTAAAACAGGAACAACAGCATGAGCACATAACTAAAATATAGAGCCTTGCACGGCGGCCATGACAGGGGGTAGTCACATTGTCACCGTGCGTCATGCATAAGTAGGTGCTTTGTGGTTCTATTGTTACATAATTTACATAAGAAAACCTGCCCCCTGTCATGGCCGCCGGTGCAGAAGCTCTATTGGTAAACTGCCTTGAAGAAATTTCAGCCACACAGATGCAGTAATACTTCAGAAAACTTGAAAAATCCATGCATGGTTTTTGTGTATGAATGAATGGTAAAAAGTTATCTACTCCCTCAAATTAAGGTACTATTTTACACGAAAAGAAAAAATCATGTGGTGTTTGTTTGCTATCAACACTAATTAGTCGGGTTTTTCTTGTCAACTCGTAAAGTAAAATTCTGGGTAGGCCTAACTGCAAATGATGTTGGGGCTCTCCTGTTGGCGTATTGGTTATTTCCTTGCTCGCCTTCCACCTAGCTACCTACATGTGGCCCTGGTTCAAGTCCCATCTTGGTCAGTATGCGGATTGGGATCTCAGACACTGATTGATTTCGTAGGTTCCCCATGCACACGTTGGTGTGTGGAGTTTTCCTCCAACCTCTAAAACTGAGCATTTCTTTATGTTCTCTCGCATGTTGTAGCCGTGCTGAAGAACCTCCTATATAGGTGCATGGCTACAGGGCAACGAATAAGGCCTAATCTCAGCAACCCGATTATTGAAGTGAATAGAAGAAAGAGAAGAAAGAGGAGGTGTTATTTCGAGAAATGTCGAGAAAAGGTCAGATTTCTGTGGCTAACTCGGCAGCACAACGAAAGTGTGTCTCTAAAGCCGGCCGTACACCTTGTGTTTCGTCCGTGATCCGATCACGATAGCGCATGTTGTGCAGTCGCATCACAAGGTGACGGGTTTTGCGATGCGTTCCGATGGCGATGTGGTCACGATTTTGTATGTGTCCGACCGGCGCAACGCAATCGCAGAATTTTGAGCGGCGTGTCTGTGCAATCGCAACGGAGTCGGAACGCAAGGTGTACGGCCGGCCTAAAGCAGCAATCAGATTTTAAAACGCCTATAAAAGCTCTTAATTTCCAAAAGTGTCATTTAATGTGATCACTAATCCTTATTTTGAAGCTGTCGAGAGTTCATCGGTGATATGATATGGTCAAACTTCGAACCTCTCTGCAGCTAGTCTTTGGCAAGACGTTCTAACTTAATAGTTCCATTCGTGTACGTACGCGCGAGCGACAGTTCATCGTATACTTTATAAGGACTGAAAACTTGTCTATAATTTTTGAGCGCTGCACTGCGACATTTAGAAAAAAAGTACATAGGCTAAGCTTATTCAAATCTGGAAACGCGCAAACGCAAAACTAACTACATTTCTTTATGAATAATAATAAGAACATTTATATAGCGCATGCAGTTACTGTACAAATATACTCAACTGCGCTTCACAAAATCCATAGTATTCAGTGTTGGGAAACGCTTCCACAAAAAGATGTGTTTTTAAGAGCGTTTTAAATGTATCAACAAATATCATTATATGAAAAGTGCCTATTATACACCCAACACAAAATGTTAGTTCCCGTCTAATACTTTTGATGTAACTCAAAAACTATAGTTTATTGATTTATGTCATTAAAAAAGTGATGTGTGCACCGATGTCCTACACACACAATGAGTGGTTTATTTTGGCCAGTAGACACCGTTTTCACTAAGAAATCACGCATTTTAAGTAATTTTGCGCCAAAACAAAAGTTACACTTTTGTCAATATGTTCACCTTTACACACTGAAAAACTTTTTCTGGCTATTATTACGCGATTACCCCTTGTCGTAACTTCTGAGTGCTTATCTGCAAGAACTGTTCACTATCGTGCAACGTGTTATTTTTAGCTTGCTACAAAGTTTACATGTGATCATGACAACCTTTAAAAGTAAACACTGTTTCCTTGTTTATGCTTCAGTACGCACGCTCTTTAGCAAACACTTCAATTCAGAGTCCCTCGATGACGCTCGTACTAACCCGGGCAGTAATTCGGTACCTGGCGATAAATACATGCACCGCTGATAGTGTACAATGCCTTGTTGAAAGATTGACAAAAGATTGTTTGTCGAACGCCCTGTATCCCTTTGTGAGACCCCAACAAAAGAGGGACGCTATGACGCAAATTGATCCCTGCGCAAATCTGCCCTTGGAAAGTTTGTTTGTTTATATTGTTTGGATCGCCAAGTCGAAGACATAAGAAAATATGCTGAATCGCAACGTGACGTCAAAAACGAACAATAGTTATGTCTTTGACATAATAATACAGTCTACCTCCTTTGTGCAAGATTATTTGTTTCAAACAAACCTCAGGCCGAATAATTTTCCGTTGGCCTGAAGTATGGACATTCTTTTAGACACATTTCCTTCCTCCATGGTCTCACCTACCCCATGCCTACCCTAACGTTTTTAAAGCCTGTAGGCCTATATACCGTATCGAATAGCCGCCATTTCGTGGGGCACCTTTTGTTACTTAAACCGTTCAACAATGGAAGCACAATATGTGCAATCATGCATTTCCTCGAGGAACAAAGAAACTGCACCTGTTGACGAGGTGTGTATGCAACAGCCACTGGAGACGATTTCGTCTTTATGGAAGGAAATGCAAAACCTCGCCGTGCTCAAGTCACCGACCAGTGTCAACGATTTGAGCGCATGGACTAGCCAGCAGTTTCCCCCGACTGCAATCATACGAAGAACCTGTGGGATGACATCAAGCAGACAACCAACAAGAAAGCGACAATGCTTCTATGCAATATTTGCAGCACATTTTTACAGCGGATCTGGGGCAACTTAGGTCAGCAGCGCATTCGAAAGTTGATAAACAGTATGCGTAAAAGGTGTCTTGGGGTTATTGCAAAAGATGGCGGATCCACTCATTTTTGAACAAATCTTGCAGATAAGCAAGTCGATACGGTCTATTGAGGAATTTCAAACTGACATAGAAAACGAGGATCTCGGTGCTTTCTTTAGTGATAACATTTGTAAATGAAAAGACGCGTGACGTAATACAATAGCTCAACATCTGACACGAGGCTGCCAGTGTCAATTTGATATTTGTCAATACAGGATTTGCATATGTCTCAAAGTTATAACCAACCATTACTCGAATGCTCAGTTGTTCCATGGTTGTTCCGAATGTCGTCCGAGATGATCTTTTCAGAAGAAAATTGAATGTGGCCGTGTAGGACACCGAGCGCAAGGAACAAGACAGTAAGCATTGTGACATTGCGAGGCTAGAGGTTTTATTTTTACGGTTTTAAAATTTAAATGGCATTATATCATTTGCAGATGAAACTTTGTGACGAAATCCGGGAATATAACAGCCGAAGTGCTTGCCATTGTAATTGGCTCCAAACATCATGGCTGCCAGATAAAACACCATTGGAAAAGCACAGGGACACGGTTCAGTGATTTTTAGTGTACAGCCATTGCCTATAGGCAACTAACAAAAGATGACGTATGCACAAACTAAAGAATAGTGTTGGTATAAACTGCTTTGTAGAAATGTCAGCCACATAGATGTTAGTAATACTTCAGAAACCTTAAACATCATGCATGGTTTTTGTGTTGAATGAATGGTTAAAAAAAATCGTTTTAAAAAGTCGTCTGCAAACGACAATTTCTCCCACATTATAGGTACCAGTTTACACACAGAAAACCATTTGTTACCATTGCTATATCATAACTTAGGGGTTTTCTTGCCAGCACATGAAATAACATTTTGGGTCACTGCAAATGACATTGGCCTAGTGTATGGGCTTTATACAATAATTTAACACTGCACGGGGAACAATGATACCTTTTGTCATTTGCTAAGTACAAAGAGCCATTTGTAAAACATTCTGACTTCATGAATAAATCCAATTTATTCAAATCGGAAATTTCTTTCCCGTAGATAAACAAGATTTAATATAGGGACGATTAAAAATGGTACGCAAACGGAGACGTATATATGCAGCTCGGAAAATTTATGTGGTTATATCTCAATTTGGCGTGGTTATTAAAAACAATTATGCGCATGTGTATATAGGCACATGTCAAATTCTTATTATTTATGACGTATCAGATAAAACAACGCACGCAAAATGGAGGTATAACCAACCACCGAGCCGATGGTATTTCCGAGCCGCATATGTTTCCCGTATGCCTACCATTTCTAATGGTTCTTATATTAAGAAAGACTCAATCATGTTCCCCCTGCGTTGTACTTTTCAGGTGCTGTCAATTTTCTATTAATAATATCGTAACTGATATTGAAACAGGTAATTGCCGGCTTGATTCTGAAGGTCGTTATGTAATTGGTTTTTGCCTGTTGGGTTCGAAACTTCCACTTTCACCGTACTGCATGTGCACGGCAGGTTGCAATGCTTACAACAAATGCTTTTCTCGCAATTGTATTTGCCGTACACTGCCATAACAAAAATGACCTTTAATAGAAATGTGTCCCTGAGTTTGGGAAATCTGGATGCAGTGAAAAACAACTTGACTCCACCAGCATTCGAACCACGGACCTTCTGCTTAACGTGCAGACCAATTGAACTATGAAGCCAACTGGTGGTCTCGAATCACGGTAGTGTAGTTGTTCCTCACTGGTTGGTATCGGCTATCACATGATCTTAAACAAGCCCTACAGAGGGATAAACCCTTATCCAATGAGATAATCACCCCTCCCAGAGACCATTTCAGATTTTAAAAATGAAACTAAATTTCCATATTTTTCCACCTTCAATTGTTTGGGAATCTGAAGAGTTTGTTCATGCATATCGCTCAGCAGTATGCCCATATAGTACAAGTATTGGCAAATTTCAAGTTAGTACTGGCAGCCTCGTCTTTGATGCTGAGCCATTGTGTTACGTCACGAATCTTATACATTTGCAAATGTTATCACAAAAGAAAGCACTGAGACCCTAGCTCATTTTCAATGACAATTTGAAAATTCTCTATTATGGAATCATTAAAAATCAAGGACATGCAAGAAATACAAATTTTGGGAAAATCTTGTTTGAGTCTTTTTGTGAGCATATGTTCATCACGATAATATTTGGTAAATAAAACAGATATATGAATGATTCTGAAGGAAAAAAACGCTTTCATTTCACTGTGGGCATCTAAATCACAATGGATAGATTGTTAGGTAGAGCATGGAAACCACAAAACACCACAGAAAAAGAAGAAAATGTAACAGGACAATATTTAGTTTTGGTCAGAAAATTAAATTCATCCACAACATAAAATCGTCCTCGCACATGTTTCTGGTTATGGTCGCGAAAACTCGGCCTAGGATACGTCACTTGAATCGCTATAGAGGCACAAAAAAACACGTGACAATGGATCAATGCATTTAATTGGACGGCATGCCCGTGCAAAATAGTAACAACTGCCGTCCACTGACGTCACATTAGATCCCTGCCCTGTAATCGACGATTCCTTGAAAGCGCCCGTAGGACTATAAAGCCTGAAGAAACCTGTAAAGAGAAGACAAGGGGCGGTCGGGTTGGCGTACGTGTTCTTTCCTCGCCTTTCACCTCTGGCGTCCCGGGTTCGAATCCGGGGCGTGTATGTGGATTGGGTTTGCAGTCCCTACTTGACCGCGTGGGTTTTCCCCTGGGGCATTTCTCTGGGGGTTTTCCTCCCACTTCTAAAACTGCAACTCCTTCTTCGTCATCTCAAGTTGATAATACAGTATAGTTAAAGCTAAAACCGTATAGTTGATGGCATAAAGGGCCTTAGTTGCCGAAGATGCCATAAAATATACAACAACAACCACAAGAGAAGACAAAGAAATTGTCAGTTTTAGAGGTGGGAGCAAACCCCTAAATACATGTATATAGGGGAAACCTATACGAAATTACGCACGGGCTGAAAACCAAATCCACATACCAACTCAGATGGGATTCGAACGAGGGCCACAGAGATGGAAGCCGGGGAATGTACCTCTACAGAAACCTGATGCCTCAAATACACAAATGTTATCATGTGTCGATTTATCAAGGATGAGTTGAATTAAGCGGCGATTTCAGAACGAATTCGGGTGACCATACAATTTTGTAACCTGTGTATATAAGCCAGTTTCTTCCTGAAATATTTTGGTATTCAGACGTTTTGGCTGACTAAGAGTCATAAATTGATTTGGAAATTAATTTCCTTCTACGCAAAATGTTAATATCCGCGTGTATTGAAAGTGCAAACTCTTTCCAACAATACGATACCCCGCAGTGTGTTATCTTGCATGCAGCCGGCCAGGTAAAGATTAACCGCGGTAACTTAATTTTCCGTGTATTACAAGAAAGGTATATCCGTCTGGGGTAGTCAGAGTACAAAAATATAATTTTGCCTGTTCGCACATTTTCAAAAAAATCAACTTTTGGACATAAAAGGAGGACTAGTACCGGGTACTTTTATAAAATTCGTGTGGATGAATGTTGAACTTTATCTAACGGTACCGGATCGAGTAAGGAATATTGGACACAACAGACCCTACAAACCCTTGGATTATTGTAAGTTTTTTAAATTTATTTATTTAAAAATGGATTTAACTCATTTTGCAGCAGGCTGAATGGATCTGAAACATCAGACGCAATACTCCCCCCCCCCCCCCCCCACCCCCCCTTCTTTTTTTTTAAAAACCCCCAAAACGTTGGGGTATCTGCCTCATATGACATCACACTTTTGCCTGCTTAAAGTATATAGTTAATATAAATATTGCCTGATAGCTGAGATCGCACCAGAGCATCTAGAATCGACGCCGTTAGCCGGCGCGAAAGTTTGTACGGTACCTGGAATACCTTGCACATTACTCCATGTATTTTAAAGCTGGACCATCCGAAATTTCATGTTGATTGAATATGTTGAAACATGTACTCGCGGTATTAATTTTGTCAGATTGTGGCTACATATCATTTTATTTCAAGTCAAGTTCGCCATCGTGTATATGTCTCCCTCCGTACGTATCAATCGGCAACTTCAAAACCCGAAATCGTCACTCTACTTTCTTGAAGTTATCATTGCAGTTTGGAAACGCTCCAGCTTTCAAAGTTGACATCGATTTCAAGTCAAACAACACGTTTTATCTCGCTTTTTTGACGAATTTTGATGTAATTTCGGATGGTCGAGCTTTAAAAATACACGGAGTAATGTGCGAGGTATTCAAGGTACCGTACAGACTTTCGCGTTGGCTAACATGTTCCAGCGTGCACCACCCATGCCACTTGACAACCGTTGCCAACGGCCTGGTAGTCTGATGCATGACTGCAAATCTATCACGCAACTGGTCTATACGTGTCCGACTTTACTGTAAACCACACAAAACATAAGTGCAAATCATATGACCCATGTTCATTGTGTCATAACAATACTCTACTTGTTCATTATCAAAACGTACCACTGTTTTGTTTAGTTTGTTTCGTTTTTACTTATATTCCGTTATGATTTCCTCGTAATTTCGTACATGATTACAAAGAAAATAAGTAATTTGTCCCCCGGCACTATAAAAGTTGTTTGTTGTTATTCCAGCTAATAAACACGAAAATTATGTCAAGTCACTGAGGGATGTGTGGTATGCCAAATATTTATATTTTTTGCTGGTAATGTGGTACAAAAAAATGTACTATTATTGTGCGTTTTGTTTTCATGTATTGTCCAGCAATATAATATGTGTATATGGGCGTGGACCTTGCATTGGGGTTTTAGTGCGCGTGCCTCATGGTTGTGCAAAGTGCGTGGGTTAAAATATTGAGGACTTTGACCAGTGAACGTACAAATCTATTTGCATTAGTACCGATAAAGATTAGCGACAAATGCACTGTGGCGGATCGAGCTTCATTAAAATACAGTGGATTTCAGGGGGTCCGACCCCCTGAATTCCATTGTATTCCTGTATTTTAATGAGGCTGGATCCGTCTCTGATGCATACGTCAGTAACACGTGTTTTGCATGCAGTTCATAGATGGCCCCAAAAAAATGAATATTTCCTCCAAATTTAGCTTTTAAGCATGTTACGTCGGGTAACTTTCTTTAACTAAACGCTCCAAACTTTAACCAATTCTGCGTGTGTACTGCTCGTAACAAAATAAGTCTTGGACGAACCAAAAAAAATTTTTCTTCTGCATTTGATGTTTTCCTTCGCGCTTTCTATATTAAAGGAGCATGTCCAGATCACACTTTTTAACTCCCATTTTTCCCATGGGTGTTGAGATTTTGATACCATATCATTTGCCACTTTTTTCTCATTATGAAATTTCGCGTTCTCAATCTGTATAATTTCAAGGATATCGTAAAAAATCCACCGATGTTTTGTAAACTAATTGATCTGTTCCATGAAGCAGTGCAGTAATTACACCAACCTGTTTGCTTCCACATGCAAATTTCATGTTTTCTTCCCATGGACAGTGTTTAATATGATTCTTGGGTTAAAACGAAATCCATTTTCTGAAAAATCTGAACACGCTCCTTCAAATGATGTATCATTTATATATCTGACGAGTGAAAAAAAAACGTTTTTAACATAATAATAATTATATAGTGGATTCTTATATAGCGCACATGTCCACCCTGCGGGGTGCTCCTGGCGCTGTTGCCATTATTACCGCTGCCATCAGGAAATCGCCAGAACCATTTTGCTTTAACTATAGGTGGCTGCTCAACCCTATCAGGTTCAATTGACGAGGCAACTGAGATTAAGTGCCTTGCCCAGGGACACAAACAAGTTGGTCGAAGTGGGGCTTGAACCCACAACCTCTGATTGGGAATCCCGCTTCATAACCAGTAGACCACACGCGCTCCCATTGCAGTTGTACCTCGCTGTATTTTGCAGATATACATTATTTTATTCCATACATGGTGTCCTAGAAAAAAAGGAAACCGAGATTAAATTGCTAATTACTCGGTCATTACTGAGGATTTTGAAAAAAACGGCAACCACTATCCGTTTCATCGCCGTATCTCCTTCTTATGGCACCAATATACCTTCATGGATGGACGAGCACCGAATGGTTCAAAGCGACCTGTCAGAAATAGCTTTGTACCAAATGTTGAAAAGGTGCATCGGCTGAAAAGGGATAAACATTATAAAAGACAATTAATCACTTTAAATTTATAAAATTATTCAAACATAAAATTTCATTCCAATGAGAGAATTAAGTAAAATATTTTTAAAATGATTATTTTGTTTCTGTTTATCTTTCCATTTTTTGTAAAACGACGAACCTAAAAAGTATTCTCAATCTGGAATGAGCCTGAGGACACGGTAATGTAATGGATAGTTGCTGTTTTCCGAAATTCTCAGTAATTACCGGGTACCTTTTTTCTAGGACACCGTGTACATTTTACTCCATGGCCCTTCGATCGTAGACAGGTATATGTATGTTATAGTTCAAACACTATACGCGAAAACTGATGAGTCATACAAGAGGGATATCCCTGCGGTTTTGTGTGCGGCGACTGACACACGAACAATGCCATTGTCAAATCTTTGTAACTGTGAGTTGTGGAATGCTTAAACACACCCACTAAAGGCATTTCTGGAATGTCCATGGTATGTAGATTTGACCAAAAAAAATATTAGCACCTTGTCGACCACCGCCTAAAACATAAAACTATATTTCTTCCTGCGGGTGCGGTATTAGTAGAGTACAATTAAAAATGCCAATGTGAGTCAGTTGCGGTACACCTACATAATTATGGTTGATTTGAGTACTTCTGATTCTGAATAGACCGAGAGTTGATGACGTCATGCTTTGACTCTGTTTACATGTACAAATTTCTTGAGGGGTCTCAGGGAACCAGACGATTTGTATAGGCCGTGGAAAAGTGCACGTCATAATATCTTAGGGCCATTCTCGTCTTGTATGAACAATATATTTCTATTCACTTTTTTGGTGAGATACAATGACAAATGTTATCCTACATGTATTGACAATTCCCAACCTAGATGGATGGTAGCGTCCAGCATCCAAAATATTCTGCTTATCAAACAATTAACAACTTAAATAAATAAATAAATAAACAATTACAAAAACTTAGACTCAAACGAAATTTTCCCAAAATTTCCATTTTTTTTTCTGTGAGAAATTGATCATATAAATTCGTCAAAAAATTGTTGACAAATTTCATTTAAGCCTTATATTTTTGTGAGCAATGTACGTATTTACGACAAAAATATTTCTTGCAATATTTGTGATTACTGGCAGATGTTTATATAAATTCACCATTAACTATGCGATATTTGATTAAAAATAAATAAAGTCAATCTACGGTCCATGTAACGCTGCCGCGGTACTCGGCTCTCAGTGTCAATCTGGTACGATAGTGTTCGCTTTGTATAGAACGGCTGCAGTATTATTTCTGCAGTTAAGTATATGTAATAATATTCCAAGTCGCTTGCTAAATCAGGCAGACGATGTAATGCTACCAAGAAATCTAAATTTAGAAACAGCGTCTTAATAATGAGATTCAAGAGCCATAGATTATGATGATGTATGATTTAGCTCCAAGGGGTGTGATCTCGGAAAGCATTATGATAATCTTGAACGGTGGATGTCACGCAGCTAAAAATAAGGCTACCTCTAAAAAAAAATTATTTTTACTTCTTATATCGAGGAAACCTGTCCATAATGATAGTAAATTTAATTAGTAATTAAACAATTCGTATCATTTTCTATTTTTTTTCTTCAGTTTTTTAAATATTGAAATAATTTTTTTTAAAACCTTTTTTTCAATAATTGTTCAAAAAAATTACAAATTAAATAACACTCAAAATACTCGTTTTAATTTTCTTAAATATATTTTTAACGTTTGACAGTTGTCTGTTTTGTACATGTGTTAAGGAAATAAATCCAGCCCATTCCGCATACACAGGCCAAGGCTACCATAAATTATGTAAATCCGCACGGCATAGTTCGTGCACACAGTGCAGACCCACTGCTGTGTACAACGCAACGACCTTGCTCTCAAGTGTTTTCTAGCAACCAATATCAAACAACAAACACGATTGGTGAAGAGAGCATTGACGTCACGTTCACTGTAATGCCGATCAATGCATAGCGCGCATGTGTTCTATTATGACGTTTCAGTGTTGACTTTATGTAAACCGCCCTCAACCATGGTAACATGAATTATTCATATCAGCTTCCTTCTAGAAAATTCGTTCGCAAAAGGCTCAACAAATCGATCAAATTGACTTTCAAAACAGTGAAATTCTCTAAAAATTAGCGTGATTTTAACTCTATGCATAATGAAGATAGCGGTGCAATGAAAGATCAAGCGAAAAAGGACAAAGAACTCGTGCTAGAAGCGAAAAGCTCAGACGTGAATGCGGCGCGACCGCTCTAAACAGGCTGCCTCGCACTGACTGGCTCATAAATATTAATAACTACACGTCATTTCCGAAAATAGACCTGAATGGATAACCGTTGTACAGTGACAAGTAGCAGCTCGTGTAGAGAATGTCTATATAACAAGTAGATTTTTAGGGACAATCCCAATAGCTTCGGTTGTGACTCATCGGTTGAAGGAAAAGCCCAGCAAAACTGACCCGTTTTCCGAACGATTACGAATATCTCCGAAACACAGCGAACATTACAACCATCTGAGAAAGCATTGTTGTTCATTCTACAGACTGATTTCAGCATTTGAGGCAGAAATTCCAGAGATAAATCGACGCAATTTCTTGAAGCATTCGACAGAGTTGTCTACTGCTGTAGCCTACATGTACCCGACTGTTATAATGCCATCGAAAGACGCTGACGTTAGCAAACTCATGAAGAACCTAAATGATGTCTTCACTACAGAAGCCATCCCTACGGATATGGATGGGGAGATTATGGTAGGTGCATCTTGTGTCTGATTCATACTAATCCAGGGGCTTGTTTGTGGTTTGGACGAGGAAGGGGTATCGTCTTGCTGCATTTTGCAGATCATGACTACTCTTCTTACCGTGTTCAGACTGACCATGGAGCCTTTTATAGCTCCATGGACTGACAGGCCCGAGGTTGACAACCGGGTCTAAGCCCGGAAATCCAATGGCTTTTTCACTAACATTTCCGTCTCGCTATCGAGTGGCCCACCCCATCCTCTTTTCGATGTATCGCAACAATTTTTTGAGGTCAAACTGAAGTAGACCTTCTTAGTCAAAGTCATGCGCCTGAGCTTTTTCCTTCCGGATGAGCTAGAGGGGTGGGTGGGTGGAAGCCGGGGTTCATCCCGGTAGAAAGGATTTAGCCAATTTACAGTAGGACTAGGAGGGCGTCTACCCCTTTTATACTCTCCGCTCGAGTTGTTGCCGCAACACTTTCCCTTTGGACTCCACCGAGGTTTATTCGGGGCAATTAATGAGCAAGGCCTGTCACTTAATTGTTGCGGTTCGTTTTGAATGCCAACTGGTTAGGCGAGTTGAACTTAAGTTGTTTCACTACTTGTGGTGCCGTTGATTATGTATCCTGCGAAGATTGTGAAAGTTGAAGCGGTAAGTGGTAAAACAACTGCTCGTTATAGAGGGTGCAGGTCAACTCGATCGTTTGCCAACTCGACTTGAACCAACTCGTACCAACTAGACTTTGAAGTCGAGTTGATCAACGGACGAGTTGGTTCAACGGTCGAGCTGGTACAACGGTCGTGCTGGTACAACGGTCGAGTTTATTCAACTCTTACCATGCTTACCCTTGTAGAGTAGGCCTATTACAAAATTTTGACTTTTCTTCTTTACACAGGACTACACTGCCTCTGAGGACATCATGGACATTTCTAGCTACGCTCCCCCACTGACCAGCTCCCATGCAACCTACCAACATGCTATCCCAACATCAGTCATCACGCCGACCTCTCTGACCAGTGGCTGGCTGCCCCAGCTCAACAACAACATCCACGGGGGCGGCTTCATCCCTCCCTCAGTGTCCACCAGCTCCCACGGGCACATCACCGGCCGTTCGAGAGGCGTCCACCACGGTGATTTGGATCTACTTCGCATGTCTCCTTCAACTTCCAGAAGAAGAATCCGGGACGATGAGGTGAGCTTTTTTTAACGAAATTTCTGTAACTTTTGAAATAATTATCAAGCTAAATATTTGCCCAAATATCACGATCCATTTTATTCGTTACGTAATCTTTGGAAGGGTGTCACAGCAAACAATTGAAACAAACACAATATTTTTTTAAACTAGGAAATAAAGGAAAGCACACAAAAGTCTCAGAGAACTTTCGTAACAACTTGGGATCGTAAGGATTGTGAGATTAGTTTCCAGGAAGCGGAAATAAGGCGATCGTGTTTTCCGCGTATGACATTGTTGTATAGCGGAAGTCAAAGGTGTTGAAAAAAGTTAACAAAAGAACGTGAAAGATGAAAGGGTCGTGCGTGGGTGGCGATTGGGGAAACTGACCCATAAAGCGGAATTCCTTCCGGGCATTGCCCTTTTGTCCCCCGGCGATAAGTCTTGAAACTGCTAATCATTTCTCGGAAACCCGCGGGTATATTGAAACTATTCAACAAATTACCTAACATCGGTCCATTATTGCAAAAGGAAATCAATCGAGTTTTAGGTATGGGTGACATAAGACGTTTTGTCAGCCGTTCAGCTTTCAATATATTTTATTTGGTGACTTATCAAAACTTCCCGGAACGAAACGTTTAAGGATGTAAGCTTTTAAGAACATCCATGCGGAAATTGTTGATAAAAAAAATGGAGACGCAGAGTCGACAAGCGTAATCAAAGCAGTCACGAAAATGCGTGCATCAGCAGTAGGCCCAAATGCATGTACAAGTACATGGTGATCCAAATGCATAGCTGTTCCACGGTCGAACAATATTGACCCCGCGTTGGGTGAAATAACACTAGGTGACCTCAACCTGCTATAGCAAAAAGCTATTTACTGGCTTCTTTGTTAAAATTATGCAAATATTCCAGGACAATGGTTTTACCATGTTAACCGAATGCCCGTGTTGGTGCTCGAAAAAAGCCAAGTTCACATGGCTTCGTTTTAATAATAATAATAAAATATCTCTTTCTAACATTTCTACCTTTTACGTTTTATGCTGGTACATTGTACGCTAATAAACACACGTTCGTGTTGGCCAAAACAACGTAGTTCTCGCGAAAGAAAAACTGGCGTGCTGTTTATTACACACATACTGCACTGCATGCGAGCATTGTGTACACGTACAAAATGGCCCAGATTCTACATGTACGATATACCGTATACACTATGCCCAAGGTCGCTGGTATTATTGACACTGGACCTGTGTGCATAACAAAACAGCATGCTGTACAGGCCGCCACAGCATGCGGCCATCTTGGATTTCAATATACTATAATGTGCAATATTTCAGCATTTCCAGACGACATTCTGTTCCACATGACGAAAGAAACTAGATCTCAAATGAATTCACTCGCAAAAATGTGGTTTCCATTTTAACAGAAAATGATATTTTGCTTTCAGTTTTTAAACCAAAACGCATCAAAATTTGCTGTGAATCATGACCTACTTATTTTGATATATTTTTCTGAATGCTGGAAATTTTGCAAGATTTTAATGTATTGTAATCTGTTTTCTCTCATAATGAATCAATAAACATATATTTGCCTTAAAGATTCTTAATTATTACATTCAATAAAATTATATCTGAAAATATCAGTAATCCTTAGCGAATTATACAAGTAGGCCCTAAACCTATAGTGAACATTTATTTTTCCCAATTTTTCTCGAAATGCTTGTATATCACATCGCATGTTTATCACAAATTCACCTGTTCAAATAAGGTGTCAAGAATAATATGGATCGCGATATTTAATATAATTGCTAATTTAACAAATCCTGAATGTGAATACTGGTGGTGCGTACAACACGCAGTGGCAGCCGTTTACCTATGCGAATGCAATGCATAATTAATAAATATTTCTAATCTTTCCTCTGGTGTTTTATTCCACGCAGTTGTCATCGGATGAGCGGGACAAAAGACGCGTACGGCGGGAGAGGAACAAGCTGGCTGCCGCCAAGTGTCGCCAGAGGCGAGTCGACCACACCAACACCCTGATTGGGGTAAGAAAATCCTCCTTTTTGGGATTTTAGTTTTTAATTTGGAGCGTGAAAATTAGACCCCAAATGGGTCAGATGAAATATGTTAGCACAATTAAGAGCACAGAGAGCTATTTACCTAAATTCAGATGCCTAATTTTGCGCTCACATAATCATGGTCAGAAAAAGGCTAAACTGAGAAAAGTGAACACTTTAAGAAATTTAAACATCAAATTATTAACTGAGTAACATTTCAAAGCATCCGGAAAAGCATCCGGAAAAGCATGACTACGATGTTATAAAGTCTTACCCGTGTGACGTTAATTGTGATAAATTTAACCATCCTAGTCCAACTAAATAAGAACGAAAGTGGGCCAATTTGAATGCCCCCTTAAAATGCTTTGCAATTACTCTTTCAAAAGAAGAAAATTTCAACATTTAGTGTTTTCTTTCGCAATTTCAATTTCATTTTGAAATGTGCGCATGGTTGATCCAGATGTCACAAGAGTAAATATTTTATGGACTGCCTTTTCTGCAAGATATTTCAATTGTGTTGATTTAGCTATTAAGTACTCAGAACGCCTTCAACGCTAGTCAGCAATTTCACGATCATTTGCAAACGAAAACCTGTATTTGTGTATTGGTTATCAGGACAAAAACACATGGCTATTCCTAACGCCAAGTTGAAACTGTTCTGATTAAAAGAGTTTAGAAATATTCCCCAAAAACCAACAAACGGAATATTTCGTTTGAAGCATAATCATCATTGAAATGAAACATCCAAACATTATTATTTTTTCCCCGAAACTAAATGAAATTTGCTAATTTGTATTTCAGGAAACCGAAGATTGGGAAGAGAAAAACGCGACCCTTGAGCAGGACATTTCTAAGCTCCATCAACAGAAGGAACAATTGGAGTTTATCCTGGAGGCCCACAAAGCGATGTGTCGGCAGAACAAAGCCAACAAACAGACGGGCACCACATCCACCTCCACCTCCACACTGGAAACCCCTACCACTGAAGTGGTCACGCCCACCAGCGTCTTCAATTACACAGTGGGGAATACGGACAAAGTCCAAAATGGCGACGAAACGGGCGAGACCATTCTGACTTGCGGGAGGCAGGCGATTAAATCAGAGAGCAGCGGGAGCGACATGTCAAGCCCCGAAGCGAACAGGACTCTTATTCAGCTTTGAAACTCCGTGCTGACGAAGAATAATCACTTCAGAATCATCACAACATGCAGACTTTGTTTTCTCCAGCAAATGACCGAATCTACCTACAGCTACTCAGATCCCGAGCAATTGATATTAACACCCAAAGAGCTATGTATTCAGTTTTCAAATTAATCACAAGAAAACTTACTGCTGTATAAATTTGCCGGTACAATCAGTATTTTCAAACAAACATGCATTGCCTGTATTATCCTTTCAACTTATTCCAATAAGGAACGTGTTCAGATTTTCCCCAGAAATTGGATATCACATAAAATACCTCCCAAAAATACTATCCAAGGGACGAAAACATGGAATTTGCAATCTATTTGAACATGGAAGCAAAAAGGTTGATATAATCACTGCACTGTTTTCTGTAACCGGATAAATTATTTTTCAAAACATGAGTGGTTTTTGACGATATCCTTAAAAATATACGGAGTGGGAGCGTGAAATTTCAGAATGGTAATGATAAAAATATGACACATGATATGGTATCAAAACACCCATGGAGGAAAATGGGAGGTTCAAAATGTGATCTGGACACGTTCCTTTAACCTGCAGTACATGGAAAGATACACTCATTGCCTTAATAGTCTTGGCTGCTTATTAAACTAATGGCCTTAAAAGTATGATAACTATTACGTGACAACGGTTATATAGCTCCTGGACGTTTGTTTCGGATAGATAGATCTTACGATTATGAAACATTTTTCGCAGAATCGGCCATGTTTTGAATGTATCTTCAAAAATAGATGTATCTTGAATTCAGAACAATTCAAGATTCATAATTTTACCAAAAACATGGCCGAAATGTTCATTCCGGTATCACAACATAAATACTGCGTGAGATTTGGTAAAAATTGTGTGTAATAATTTTGTAAAGGTGCAATAACTTTTTGTTGGTTGGTTAGTAAAACCGATCACTTAAGACATTAGAACATATTGGTGTAATTTGTATTTTAATTGCTACATGCCAACACACCAGCATATAACTTTCTGATAATTAATCAAGCAAAGAATTCGTTATTTAAGGAGAAAGTATCATGAAAAAAAGGAATGCATGAATGTTCTCTTATTTGTACTTTTTACCTTAAGTGAAATGACAAGTTTATTCAGACTTCTTGCAACTAATCAAAAGTGCGACCGCCATTTTGTTTTCCTCTCGCCTAGTTGCTGATATGCCACCCACGCATTTTGAACCTGAATTAAAAGGGGATCTCTGCCAGGGAAGAATGAGTCAGTCCAACATTACTCATCGGATGAAAGTTTATTCGAGAGCAATTGCCAATTTTCTTAGACCTGGGAATAGTGATCTAATACCCCACTAATTAATGTGACCTTTTGAGGTTCTGTTGAGTCACCGTGTAAACCATGAGTAAACTTTATTTTTGGAACTGTTCCTGATGCTTGAAAAACATCGATTTAAACATGAAAGGAAGCGTGTATTCGGAAATTGTTTTCTCTTGTCGAAAACGTCTTAAAAATAATCTTCCTACTTTTATGCATTTTATGTCGTCATTTCAATTTTTTAAGCAAATGATTACATAAGAAACTGAAATATAATAAGCTGGTTTGCCTTATTCTTATGTAAATGGTTCAAAAGCTGAGGAATTCTTAAACATTGCCGTTTTTTGGTACCTTTTTCCATATTGTGAAGACTGTAAAAAAATCTGAACACTGCCAATTTATCTGTTTTCGTAAAATGCCACTATGAATGTTTTTGTCTTTACATTTTATATTAAATTTCCCTTTGAGTTTTGTGGGTACATTATTTTTGCATAACAGAAAATGTAGTAACGTGACTGTGGTGTTGTCGTCAACTATTGAAGTTATTTATATTTATTTTGTAAATATCCCACATATTATGTTTAATATTTATTTTTGCCTTTGCTACTCATAGCGATAGCAAGTTTGATAGATTGTGAACTTGTGTCAAGATTGTAATGTATATGGAATAAATATGTACAACATTGTCCAATGTATACGATCCGTGGAATTGTTTACCGTTGTGGTTTACTGTATTGTCAGAAACGCCGAAATGTTTACATGTTAAGTGGAATCATGATAAGCATTGTATTACACGTTTTCTCAACACTGCCATTCTTAACTTGAATATATCTGTACAAAATGTACATGTCTATGTGGGTATCAAATGTACGTTATTGTCCAATGCATACATCTTGCATGCGGTTCTTTTAATAGAATTGGCATAATGCCGCGATTGTACGCGCCACACAATCGTAAATTCGTGCGATGACCAGTATTGTGCATTGTCGTTTGATTGTAAACCCTTCTGTTTAAAGGCACAGCTCGTCAGCAATGAGCGCGCGCCAAATTCGTGCCACGAAATACGCAGCTCAAGCAAAGGCATGGAGCTGCGTATTTCGTGGCACGAATTTGGCGCGCGCTCATTGCTGACGAGCCTGTGCCTTTAAGTTGTCTTCCAAGAGTTTTTATGTTTTTCACTAAAAATATAACCATGACGTAAGCGATGTGTTACGCTTTATACGAGGGCTGTTGACCCTTTGTCCACTTTTTCTGCGTTGTGAAATAAAATCCCGTGACATTTTGCGGCCGGACGCAGAATGAATGTACGGAATTTAAGTGATGTAATTTGCCTTTGTTTTGTAGTGGTTTTCTTCGAAATTGTCAAGTGTTGCAATATTGCTTGATATATTTTGATGTAATATAAACCAGTTTATGGTTACAAGTGGGCATGTGCACATCGTAACTGGGTGAAAAGTTACGGAGGGAAACGTGTCAGAAGTACACGCAAAGCATATTGAGGGTATAAGCTACCAGTGAAATTTGGGAGGAAATGTTAGTTCTAAAATGTCCATTTTTATAGTACTGATTGATAAAATTCCTAAATATTTCTTATCAATTTGTTTGAGTAAAAACATATTTTTTGTAACGTTTGGGTTACCCATGGGTTACCAGTGTTCCCATTAATTGCTTTGCGTGCATTTTTCGAACGGGTTTGCCTCCGTAACCTTTGACCCAGTTAAATACAATGTGCGCATGCCCACTTATAACCGTGAACTGGCTTGGAGGGGAGTCCAGGGTGGGGAACGCTGGGGGAGGGGGAGGGGGGGGGGGGGGGATTTGGGTGGTGGGGGATTTGCATACCAGAACAAGTATATGCTAAGGAACAGTAGCGAGTAGGGAGAACTGTATACAAACGGCGTTATCTCCATTGTGGCTGAGGATTGTTCGTGATTAAAACCAACCATGTCCATGCTCTCAAACAATTGTCCAAAGCCACTGTCCTGTTCAGGCTGGTTCTCTAACTACACTGCATGGAAAACGGAGTCATAATACCACATGAGGGCGCCCTTGTAATACCGTGTATACACACTCATTTATATAAATCATAAGTCATCTTCAATGACCGTTTTCTTATAAAAATCGGGCGGAATCATTGCATTTGAAACCACTTTTATTTTCCATTGGAGTCAAGGTTTTTCGCGGTCAAATGGGTGATTAAAAATTGTTGAAATTGCAAATCCTGTATAGGCCTATGGGTCGTTCCACGAAGCTGAGACACAAACATGTGACATTTCGTAATTTCCACAAAATGGCCAATATATAAACAATAAGTGAGCAAAGAGTCATGTTTCCTATATAATGATGTTGCATGTGGTTTCTTTGCCTGTTCTGTGATAATTTTTGAGCCTTCAGTCTTGATGTAGTTAGCAATTTTGAATTATTTGAAGAAAACGCAACGCTAATTTATCTCAATAAACCAGTTGCGTGATAGATTTGCAGAGTCCCACCCTCGCGCTATGGCGCTCCCGTACGAGTGAGTCAAGCACCAGACTATCTGGCAAATCGGGCCGTGCAGGTGGTGCAAGCTGGTACATAGTAACCGGCGCAAAAATCTGTGCGGTACCTGGAATACCTGGCACATTACACCATCCGAAATTACATGTTGAAACGAACATGTTAAAACATGTAGGCCTACTCATCGTGAATTTTCGTCAAAATAACGAAATAAAACGTGTTTTTTTAACTTTAAATCGATGTCAACTCAAGCTTCCAAACTGCAATGATGCATTCAAGAGAGTTTGAAGTTGCCGATCAACATGTTCAATCAACATGGTCCAGCTTAAAAATACATGCGAGGTATTCCAGGTACCGCACGGTTACCATGTACCACCATGTACGCACGGTATCGTGCACCACCTGGAAACAGCCCTACATAATGCAGCACGATATGGGGCCGAGGGTACCCCGCCCACCATTGTTCCCCCATTGTGTCTCAAACATCCAAGGAATTCCTTTCAGTTTTTAGGGGGTGTTGGTGCGTTAACAAAAGGAAAGAGTGTGTTGAGTCATATAGGGGCGTTAGGGGGGAGTCCTTAGGCCCCATATCGTGCTGGGTATATATACAGCCCGATTTGCCAGGTATATATAGCATGGTGCTTCAAAAGTAATAATTACTGTGATCCAAGGACCTGCTACCCCAAAATCCAAGGACCTGCTGACCCATGTATGGGCTTATAACGAAAGTCGCTAGTCGAAATTGCTCTTGGTAATAATAGAGCATGTACAGATGACGACACATGCCATGAAGTTCATAAACAATGAACAGTGTACCAGTTTCAATCTATTGTTATTAACTTTTTTTGTCCCGTAAAGGACATTGTTCAAAAATAAATTAAAAGGCCACTCATTTGGCCCTTGAGGACGACTGGGTCGGAACGTCAGGCCACTAATTTTACGCCGCGCCATTATACTCCAGGTCTGCTGGCTTGTAAGCTTGCAACAGTTTGTATATAGACCGTATCGAATAGCCACCATTTCGTGGGGCAGTTTCTTTGTTCATTGAGGACATGCAGCATGGTTGCACATATTGTGCTTCCATTGTTGAACGGTTTAAGTAACAAAAGGTGCCCCACGAAATGGCGGCCATTCGATACGGTCTATACTAATGTAAAGATGAATTATATATACTAATACTAACCCCATTATATAAACACAACACAAAAAGTAAGTCCCCCCTATAAATAACTCCTCATAATTTCTTAAGTAAGAACTTTTTAAAGATCACGACTAGTAACGAATATTTCTGTGGTTGTTAGGTAACTGTTGTGTGAAATTTAGAGGCATCCATTACTTCATAGCTGACTGAGCACAGATTAAAGGCAAAATGACCCAATTTCAAAATTCACAAGAGTAATTTAATTACTTCAGTTGATTGAGAAACAGTTAACTTAATGTTCAGTAATTTGTGTATCCACCACGCTTATTAATGACCTCCAGACATCATCTTCTCATGGTGTTGATGAGTCTGGTCACCCGCTGCCGAGGATAGCCATCCATTCTTCCTGCAATAACCGTGACAAACAAGTGATCTAGAGTGCTCACTGCATTGATACGGGCATACACACAACGCTTAAGCTGGTCCCAAAGATGCTCGATGAGATGCAGGTCAGGCGAAATTGCAGGCCACACCATTTTCTGGAATCCACTCAAGCGCCAAAAATTAATGTGAGCCAGATCAACGGTAATTTAAATACCCACCGGTATGTCGACGAAATTCTGCGTCCACATGTTGCACCATATGCTGCTGCCCATGGTAATGAATTCTTTAGGGACGATAACGCCCATCCACACAGAGGAAGAAACGATTATTGCAGGAAGAATGGATGGCTATCCTCAGTAACGGGTGACCAAACTCATCAACACCATGAGAAGACGATGTCTGGAGGTCATTGACAAGCGTGATGGATACACACATTACTGAACATTACTGAACATTACTGAACAATAAGTTTCTCAATCAACTGAAGTAATGAAATCACTCTTGTGAATTTTGAAATTGGGTAATTTTGTCTTTAATTTGTGCTCATTCAGCTATGAAGTAATGGATGCCTCTAATTTTCACACAACAGCTACCTAACAACTATAGAAAAAAATTTACTAGTCGTGATCTTTAAAAAGTTCTTACTTAAGAAATTATGAGGAGTTATTAAGGGGGTGCTTACTTTTTGTGTTGTGTTTATATTAATGTTCATTGTAAGTCCTTATACTAGTTATGGGCCAAAGGCCCGTATCTTGCAGTTTAGTCTCAGTTAACTTCTTAGGGGCAACTTTATTTTTCGGATATAAGTAGTTTGGGACATGCTAATTAATTGCTAATTATTTGAACTATCTGCTCGTAAATTATAAATAAAGGTCAGAAAAATCGACGATTTTTGTCGCTTTTTTGCGTGGTTTTTCTCAACCTCGATCTATCGGTTCCATTGCAAGATGCAGTATCGTCGCGTTAATCTGGACACGAGTTATAGGATTACAATAGACTGGTTCCCGCTCCACCCTGGCCGTGCCAACGTGCGTTTGTCATTCGATTGACAATTAAAAGGGGACTATAACCCACTCAGTTGGCAGAAATACCGTGACTGTAACCATAAATAGAAATTGCTTAATGATATTCAGCGGGAATCAGTTGAGAAGAAAAAGAATATGTTCCAGACGTCATGTTTAATGTATTTGACAGTTTGTGATTTCATTTTGCACCACGTAAAGTTTGAAAAATACTTTCAAGCATGAACACTCGACAAGAAAAAGGGTGTCCGCAACATGAACACGGATGTAATTACCCTTTTGAGTGCATGTATGCACATTGAAGTGTTATTACAATGCTTGAATTGTTTATACTGCCTTGTTGTTTCACTCCACTTGTAATTAGGCATGAAGAAACTTTTGTGCAATTATTATGCTTAAACATTTTGAATTTGGACCAATTCACACAACAAAAACAGATCTTGGCCCCGAAATATTAATCAGCATGTCCCAAACTACTTATAAAAATAAAGTTGCCCCTAAATTAAAAAGTTAAAGGAGTGTGACCAGATCACTTTTTTTTACCCATAACTCCCCGGGACTTACCTTATGGGTCATGAGATTTTTATATCATAACATCCGTTATATTTTTCTGATTACGAAACTGAAACTCCCGCGCTTCTAGGCCGCATATTTCCGAGGATATCGTCGAAAATCCACCGATTATTTGTAAACTAATTTTCCAGTATCAACGTTTATCCACTGAAAGCCGACTCGATAGTTTTGTTCAATTTTTTACTGGAAATCGCGAATGTTTTCGGGTTTTTGGGACATGGGAGGTGTGTATGGGAGTTACTTGATAATATTGGTAAGTTACATCGAAAACTATTTTCCAGAAACTCTGGTCATGCTCCTTTAAGACGAAACTTGATTTATAGGCCTCTTACAGATTTTGGCTCATGGCCAATTGCCCTGCATTTATCATTTCGGCAAAAAACTGTCCTGAGTTATGTTTGTTCTCCTTTGTTGGATATCATGTGATTTTTAATAAAGTGGTGTGAAATATAAAAATATTGCCCCGTAAAAACCTATTATACAGTCTGTCACAAGACCCCGTAAAAATGACGACGATCGATCTATAAATATATAAAATTCACATGATTATTACCTTTTTTTTTATAAATTTTGATTTGTCAAAAGCTAATAATTATTTTTCCTCTAAAAATGACTCAAACAGAGTGACCTTGAGGCCCACGGCACGCCATGGTCACTGATTCCTAACAAATTTCTGCAGTCATTTCCGCGGATTGTCAAAGAAATTTCGAAAGACAATTTTATCTTTCTAACCAAATAAATTTAAAAGTACTTTCATTTTGTTTAGTCTTAACTACCTGGAATTAATTCAACTGTGCGAACGTAATCAGACGCATTGCATTTGTGACGTGCCACTTTCACTTTTAGGCCAATTACTTTTTTTTAAAACTAGTACATTAAATTCTAATTTTTCTGCGCAGATACATTTGTTTTCTTCAGTTCTTACTCCAATGCCACAGCACAACTTAAAAATATAGTACGATTCATTACAACATATTAATAAATTGATAGTGTCTTTTCGAGTAAAATAATTATTTCATTACAAATAAGAAACTTTAATTAGTTGCAAACGAGTAACTCATTAAATCTAAGGATTATTCCTCTGTTGTCAGTTTGAAGCCATTTACAGCTAGTGACTCAAAATTTGACTGCATGGATTGACAAGGAAAACTCGATTAAAATTGTTAGCAATGGTATTGTTACCATTGTTTTTTTTCCCGTGTAAAATGATCACCGTTTACCTTTGTGTGAGAAATTGGCAACTGAAGGTTTTTTAAAACGTTTGTACACGATTTTTTGCCATTCACTCAACACAAATAAACATGCTTTGACTTCTAAGGTTTTTGTGAAGTACATGTATTACGCATCTATAATATTATTTTTACAAGGCAGTTTTAATTATCAATATTATTCAGTAATTGGTTTAGCTTGCGTCAGGGAGAATGAATGTTAATTAGGTTTTTGTTTTGCCCTTACCCGACGTACATTAGCACTGTATACTCAGTGCTTTCCCGAGACACTATGAAAAACTTCATAGAGTGCTCGGGCGGGATTCGAACCCACGACCTCCTGCAAACAAGGCAGACGTCTTAACCGAACTAGCCGGTAAAGTAGAAATTCCAGCTACATAGTAAACCTTAAAAATCCATGCATTTTTTGTGTTGAATTTAATGGTAAAAATCGTTTGCAAACCATTTTTTAAAGCACCTTCAGTTGGCGTTTCTCCCATCATGAAGGTACCGTTTTTCACAGGAAAATAGTATGTGCAATTAACACTTTTAGTCGGGTTTTTCTTGTCAACTCATGAAGTAAAATGTGGGTATCACTGCAAATGGTGTAATGGGGCTTTTAGGCTAAACAAATTAACTTAATGCTTCTTGAAATTTTACTGCCAGAACTTTTTAAAAGTTAAAACTTCTAGATCCAGATGGCTTACAACCCGTTCTATAATATGCCACTATCTTCGGAGAACAAAAGAAAGGTATCCATTTTCATTCAATTTTGTAAAAGATGCAATCGGCTCTAAACGTATAAGACAAAAATGTGACATCACGTCACGACTGGTATGTGCTATATTTTCAAGGTTGGGAGAGTGGGAGCGTAATTACTGGGTGCATGCGGAAGGCGAGAACACGTGGGTGGTATCCCCGACCCGCCAGTCAATCGGCCTTTCTCCAATGGGTTCCATTTCCGGGAAATGTGGGTGGAAGTGGAAATGAAACATTATCAGAGGGTGTTGTATGTGGAAGTACCGGTATGTGGCATTGTAAGATTTACACACACTGGGCCTGGGCCGCTCTCAAAATCAACATTATGTGGGTTGCGCCAAGGCCAAGGCCGTTGCACGTACAGCAGCAGGCGCGCGCCTATGTGAACTCTGGGGGCGTGTTTGGTTTCATCATGGACAAGTTCGGGCGGGCGGCGGAGTCGGTCTAGATGTCACTCGAACGCTGCGTGGTTTGACTAGCTAGTCTGACTAGAGGAACCAAGCCCTGGGGTAGGTTAGTCTATTTAACTATAGTCGCCCGCCCGAACTTGCTGATGGTTTCCTTCCTCCATGGTTTCATGAGAGATCCGAATCCAGATCCCGAGATGTGTCACCGCGCGGAAACAATAACGAACATGCTCTCAAAAATCACATGAATGACGATTTTTTATTTATTTTTTGTCATTCATGACAAAAATATTGTTCAAGTTTTTAAACCAAACTTATGATATTATTCATTGTAAATAGGCCTAAATAAACAGTATCAATTTGTTTGGACACGATTTACTCGCCATTTTGGATCTTGCGCTAAACCACTGCACCTCTCGAGAAGGATCAAGAAATTACAGATCTCGATCAGAATCTGCGCGAAGTGAATGGGTTCACCATACATGTAGATCTGCGCAGATCTGGATTCGCTGGATCTGTTCAAAACAATTAAACACGCCTTGAATTTCTGAAACGTAAATTTGACGCGCATCGCTTTCAGAAATAAGCGGCGTGGAGGGACTTACAAAAATATTTTCCGCCCAAGTTAATACTGTGGTTTTCAGTGCTTCACAAATTCCCTCCAAAACGCCTTTTCACATAGCGACGCGCGAAAAAGCTCAGTGTGAATTCGCTGGCGGAGTCGTGACGTCACATTGCGGGAGCTGGATCGTATAACTATATGGTTACTGGTTCACGCTAACGTTTTACATCCATTGTGTTTGCGCACAGCGTTTTAAAAAGACTCTTAAGACGCATCTTTTTAAAGTTGCTTTTAATTGATATTGGTACCTGTAAATTCACTAATAATCTGCAGTGGCCAAATGTTTAGTCCAATCCACTCAACATTATTTGTAAGCTCTTGTGTGATCTTTGGACATGTTTTTAACGTATCCCTTTTATTACTAGAATTTTAATGTAATATTAGGCTATTTATTGTTTAGACTACCTTTTATTCTTTCTAATTTGTCGATAGGTTTGCGATGGGTTTTATGTATAGCGCTTTGAGGTCTTGTTAAAGATGTAAGGCGCTTTATAAGTAATTAATTATTATTAATTAATTATTATTATTTTAATATCATTCTTTTAGAAGAAAATATCTAAAAATAAGGACAATAATGACTTGCAATGGTTTGCTTTGCTCATACCTATACTCTCATAGCGATACATGCCTCCTTATTTTGTGATGGTTCAACAGAAAAACCCAACATAAAATGTTCCCCTTGTGGCTGCTTTGCAAAACGAATGGAGAAACGCGTTGCCATACAAGTAGGGCGAACCGTTGTCAAAGAAGTGAACATCATGGTCGTCGGAAAAAGTACCATTGCAAAAGCACAGGGACACGGTTCAGTGATTTGTAGTGTAGAGCCATTGCCTAGGCAACTAACAAAAGATGACGTTTCACTTCGGCAGCATATTGAACTGTGGCGAAGTTTTACCTTCGATACTGCACCAATCTACACAGGATTTGCAAACAGATGAAATACACCATAAAATATCGATGTTGACTCCAAGTGAATGATAGTCTGAAACTTCATGTGTTTTCGTTTTCAATTAAAGTGGAATTTGTTTACATCAGTGGAATTTTTTTACATCTTTTAGTAGAATGTTTTACGAATAAATAATTCGTAATGATGAAATACTTATTTGTAATGGAGAATTACCAGGCGCGGATCCAGATGGGGGCTTTTGGGGGTCAAACCCCCCCCCCCCCCCCCCCCCCCCCTGCTCCGACACCAAAAAATATAATGCAATGCATTTTTTGCGTGTCCGCCTGTCCGAAACAAGCAGACATAAAAATCTGATAGGCAAAACCCCTCCCTGGTGGCAAAACCCCCTCCTGGAAAAATTCCTGGATCCGCCCCTGATTACTGATGTGTACTTTAGGGTTTCGATGGACTTTCGTAAGACTTCGTGATAAGCTAAAATAGAGGGCGCTGTGTTGATATAAAGGTAATCCACATGATGGATTTTGGCCGTCATTTTCAGAAACGCATACATATTCGCCCAGAACCCTTAAAGGCGCTGGGACGAGCTAATCTGCTGCGCCCTCATTGGCCAACATTTTATATGACACGTCTTTTTCTTGTAAACCGACGTAACAAGAGTTTTTGCGGGTTTTTCGCCCTTCCCGTAATTAGCGTAAATTTTAGTGTCACGTGCATGTATAATAATTACTTGTGATGTTGTTTTTCTGTAACCATTAGTTTTTTGATGTTGTAGTTATTGTACAAATGTATCTTATTCCAGTTTGTTTGTGATTGTGAAGTCGTTCAATTTAGTACAGTATATTTGTTCTATGTGTGTTTGCAGGGCCCCAATGGAAACCAGTTTTTGTAAACTGTTTAGGCACACCCTGGGTAAATAAATGGAATAAATAAATAAACAACAATTTTCCAGCAGACAACGTGGGTCTCACACAAAGTACACTCATTTTATTCGTAAATTTGATTTTTGCAATGGATAGCGTTACGGCATACGATTTATTAAATATTCATCTGGCAGCAAGCAACCCACAATGCTTCGCGGGCCTGTATATGTGACCTTTGCGTCACGTGTTTACGTCACCGAAATCTGTGCAGGCACATTAGCCCGTCCCAGCGCCCTGTCAGGGCGTCTGGGTACGAGCGAAGTATCAATAGACCGTGTAAGTTGACCTCGAGAACTTGCGGTATGCCGCGAGATTCATCCACTTCCGGAGACCACGTATAGGAGCTTTAGCACATGCGGTGACCTTTTTATTTTTAGTACAATTTTGACTCCACGTAAAAATTAGCATTTTCATCTACCGATTCGGGGCCCACTTTAAACATTCTTAAAATCCTATTTATTACCTGCTCGAAAAGTATTTTGAACAATAAGTTCATAAATTTATAAATCTAACCTTTTATTTCCGTCTCTGAGATAAACTGGTAACCCCAGGCCTTGACGTATATAAAAACCACGCAGTGCGTGTATCGCTGGTAGTCCGCAGGTGGCACGAATATTTTTGCGCGTGTATTTGACGCGAATACGTTGCGTTGTAGCCGTTTCGAAACACTTGATTCGGCTTTGGATAGACTTTGCGGTTTTCTGTCCTAGTCGTGTGTATACTTTATTTGTTCAGGTTTTTGTTAGTGAATTTTATCTACTCTCAACAGAAGTGAACGTTTAAGTTGATGTTCAAATCAGTTATTTGTTTAGCCACGCTAATATTTCTGAGATGCACCAAGCCTGAACCTGCCATTCGTAAAGGTACTTTCGTAGGGTGTTATGGCCGAGCGGTCTAGAGCGTCGAACTTAAGTTCTTGTGCTAGTGCTAGAATGTAGGTTCGATTCCTGGCCGTGACGGGTTGTGGCACCTGTGCCCTTGAGCAAGGCACTCAACCACACTTGCTCCCATTCCTGTAATTGGCGGTCCCTCCGCTGTTAATTTGGATGTGGTATATAAATAAATAAATAAATAAATTAAAAAACCGGAAACAAAAGGTGAAACATTTTTATTTGTTTGTGACAAACTCGGACAACATTTTCTTCATTTTATTTATTGAATCGATATATAATTTAAGGTGCATTTTCTATTTTTTGGTGTTTGGGCGCTTACAAACACGGCACGGTAAAGTAATAATGCATAGTTCCGATTTTGCCCAGTTAACCCCGCCCCCTTGGACACTGTTGCTATGGCTCACACGCTATCGTCAAAAATGGCGACACACAACGCACAAAGCAATGGGACCTTCAACGGAAAGCACAGATTCATTGAAGAAAACTCAAAGGTATTCATGTTTCAGGGTCAACAGTTATCTTAGAACACACTGAGTAAAGGGCCAGTAATACAGGGATGTCATATTATTACGAAATATAGCTTTCGTACCTTTGATGCTTTGAACAACGAAACGACTGCGGCCTTGAAACAAAAAATTCACCCGGAACATCGCATACAACACTGTACAAATTGTATGGGGCCGGCAGAACATATCGCGTGATCATGTTGTTGTGAGCGTACAGTGCACTTTGACCTATGTGGGTGACATCTGCTAGCTCTGTTGTGATTGGTCGGCGGGTTCGGTTGATTGACAGGTCGGAACTATGCATTCAAAGAAGATCGTCACAACGTTAAAACCCCATTGCCGTTCATTGAATGGTCTTAGGAAGTGTGACCCGAAAACGGTCTATTGTAAAAACGGTCTATTGTAAAAATGTTGACACCATGGTACTAACAGAAAAATGTTGGTAAGTTGTATTTCGGAGAGAGGAGTCTTAAAAAATACTACGCTCTGTACAACTATGAACATTTTGGCAACTTTGGACAGTTTTTAGAAACGACCGTTACAAACACGGCATCCCCAAATTAAATCGCGCCCTCTACGTTCGTATCGGTAAGCAAAACTACACTAGTCTGGTACCCGGACCAAAATTGTTTCGACTAGACTGATTCAGTCGTTGAATGTGGAATATGTGGAGCGGAAACCAGTCTAAAAGTACACTCCGTAAAATTAAAGAGCGCCCTCATTGTTTCAACATGGCACGTCGTAATCATGTCGCAGTCGATTTCGTGCCATTTCTTGCTCCAATCTATCATGTGACTACTGGTGGATGATGTATTTAGACATGAGAATAATATAAATTTGCTTTGGTGAAGTTTAAGAGATAAAGGAGATACTGAATTTGTTTGGAGCGAAATTTAAAGTCATGTTTGAGGTGATCGCCGGATGATCCGAATACTAAAAGGACTGGGAACGAGTCTAATACAACGTTGGTTCCCGTCACTGCCGCATATTCACTCCATGTAATTGCAGGATACCAGCACAAGTTGTGACGAGCGTGCTATTCCAAGCGATGATGTCATACACAATGCAGCTATATGTATACATCATAAAGGGGTTCTCCTGATCCATAGACTAGCCAGCAATGTCTGAGTCACAACTTCATTATTAAGGAGGAACGCGTTTTGTTAAATTTTCTTTTCGAACGCTTTTAAAATCACGACACGTGAAAAGGGAAGAGAATGGAGATTATGACTAAATTCCGAATTTTTAGAAAGGGCGGTACACATTTATGATGAATTAGTCATCATTTTCTAATATTGCGCATGAATCCTAAATTCACTCTGACCTCATCCCAACTTCATTTGAATCGAGATGCTGAGATTAGTCGACATAAGACACAAAAATACGACTAAATTTGGACTAAAATTCTGTCACGTTGGCACTCTTTTGTCTATAAACTTAATATCTTAAGCACGAACTCTCTGAAACGTTTTCTATAAACTGAATCTGGTAGTCGGCGGCGTACTAGAAGGGGGAGGAGGGATGGGGTGTCGATACAAAATTAAAGAATCATAAAGGCACGGCTATTTCGGCAATCAGCCGTCGGCAAAATTTGGTCACCAAACGGCGTTTTTCACAGGTTGTCTAAAATACAAAGTATATGATGTTTTGTCGTTAAAATAAAGTAAATGCTTAAACAAATTCGTTCGGAGAAACAAAATCGAACTTGCTGAGAACCACGGACAGTATAGCTTTAAAGTAATTCATTGAAGTAACTTGGGAGAATTCACACTTTACTTTTATTATAATATATATTTTAAAGTCTCGATCTCATAAAATCAAGCTTGGTCTGAAAAGCCAGTCCACAAACTGACACGGACGGGATTCGAACCATGCATACTGACATGGGTCCATGATTGAACGGGACACAGTGTCCCCCTTACGTCGTGAGACTTATGCAGTTGATTTATTTTTATAATTACCGGACTTCAGAGAACATTATCCTTAACATATAAAGAATATATGGCCTTGTGAATCGAACACCACCTTTATCTGTTGATACTACCCAAAAACGTAACGAGAACGATTCAATAAACTAGTGCGATCTTCTAAATCCAAGTGTGACACTTTGAAACTTTTCGATAAAGTTTAGGTTCTACGGCTGGGAAAAAACTACCTTTTCCAGAAAGAAACTGGTCAAAAAGTCTTAAAATGTAATCGCAAGAGTTGAAAAATGCCTTAGAGTCCCCCCTTACGTCGTAAAAATATTTTCTTGAATATATTTAAGACTATGATACCAAGACATGTCTAACCATTTGTAAATTATTTTAAATATTCTACATTTTTTTAGAAATTGCACATAAATTTCTCTGAACAATTTTGTTAACTTGAAAAGGCCTTTTTTTACAAATGCATCAAAATGTCACACTTTGGCTCCTGTTTTTATGGAAATACCCACTTGCATGCACAAAGTACGCACGAATAGACAAAACATGACGTCACAGTTTGCCTATAATATGTGTGTGTTTTTCACGAGCCTACAAACCGTCATCCTGAGATCTCAGGGAATTTCCACTCTGCGAAACGACGTTACAATACCCTGAGGAAACCGGCCCCATTTCGCTGGGTAACAAGCGACAGAAATCTTGTCGCCTGGACCAATCAGGAAACTTGGCAGTGCATTGCAGGCATTCAAATGTAAAGCGCGCAGATTGTAAATACCATGCATGCAGTATGTGCTTCATGTACTCGGTAATGTTGGCCGTTGTCCGCGTTGGCGATTGGCTGCTATTTAAAGCATACAGGGGAATCCGTTCCATTCACGTTGGTCAGCATGCTTCACTGTTATTAATTTGAAAAGCTGCAGAGTAACTAAGATAGTAGCTGGGAATTTTGGTAGGAATGGGACGGTCGTAAGGAACAGAACCCAATACAATTTCTGGAAAGTATAGAAATTGTTTCTTTTCGGCATAACATGACCAAATTGATTAAATTACATCAAAATGACTCGGGTGTGTGTTTGCTAGAAGCAACAGCCGCCTTACTTCGCAGATTTGCGTGGATTTCCTCAGGGTATTGTAACGTCGCTTCGCAGAGTGGAAATTCCCTGAGATCTCAGGATAACAAACCGTGTGGTTCATTAAGATTCCCATTATTATGTCTGAGGTCGCTTCTTTTTTAATACTTCATTTCCCCAGGATAAGGAGATACCCTGTTCGAAGTATACCATCAAAGTTGATGTCACGTGATAAAAGCGTCAAATTTGTAAGCAAATGTCACGTGGCTTCTAGGCACTTCTGAAAAGTGCACATTCGATGTTAAAAATCTCAGAATACCTTCAAAGGGCAGGGAAACTCTCTGAAATTTCGTTAATGTCGATCGATCTCTCGCTAAAATGACGTCATTTAAAAAAAAATAACTATAACTTAATCCTTTTAGCAAAGATGTGGAAAGTATAATGATTTCAGTGGGATTCAAGTAATTTAAAGCCCCAATACATCATTTGCAGTTACCCAAAATTTAACTTCACGAGTTGACAAAATAAAAACGAGTGTAACAAACACCACATGATTTTTTCCGTGTAAAATGATGGTACCTTTGTGGGAGAAATTGCCAATTGAAGGTGGGTTTTAAAATAAATTACCATTCATTTAAAAAAAAAAAATGCATGGATTTTCCGGGTTTTCTGAAGTATTACTGCATCTATTTGGCTGAAATTTCTGCAAGGCAGTTTTCTCAACATAGCTTTTAATTACTAGTGGAGATAACGCCGTTTTAACAGTTTACCAATCATACCTTATCTTTAAAATGTTATGGACTGAAGTACTTGACTAATGGAAAGCGCGCTGCATGAACATTCTCATTCAAAGGATACCAAAACAATGATATAGTAACCAAACGCGCCAGATACTGAAAACTATTTGTTATTTTTTGGTATGTAACTGGAGAATTTGTATGGTCGTTGTTTGTTTTTGTTTCCTGGTCAAGTGAAACATATTTTATAGTTAATCTAGGTCTACATGTACTACGTTTTCACATTCTGACGACATGAATAGATACGATGATCGGAAATTACATATCCGCTCTGGAAAATTACAAAATAATGGAACCGCCCTTCGTTTCAGAGTTTAGAGACTGCAAACCTAATTCACATAAGCTAAACTTCCACAAATCGATCCCGGGATCCCAGAGATAAAATGCGGTGAAAGAACCACTACGTCAATCCGACCGCCCACTCTAAATATGAAATTCATCTTCCCATTATAATGCATTAATTATTTATCATTACATTACATGTGCATGACTGTAATAAGTTCAGACATCAATATATACATAATATAAAAACTTTTGGATAAAACAATTGGTGAAAAAGATAATCTGAATTTGTACGGATGGGACACTGGATAGGAAATGCTTTTATTAAAATAAAATAAAATGGTTTAATACACGAGTAGGTTATGAAAAAAACACATTCAATTTCCCAATATTTCAACTTCTCTCAAAGTTTCTTAAACAACAAATTTTGTCCCATAACGTTCCTTCGGTGTTATTTTATTGATGGGCAATTCCATAAATTCAGATTTGCATTTCAGAGACTTTGAGGGCTTGTAATGCTTCATGTATTCAAGTTGTTTGATTTTAAACACATGTTCTTCAAGCATCCTTGGGATCTCCCATTGAGATCCCATTCTCAACAAGCATAGGTCAAAAAAAAACTCGGTTTCGGACGTACTCATTGAGTATGTCCGAAACCAAGGTGTTTTTTTTTAACGTACCTCGCTTATTGAGAATGGCATTACAATCAGATTTTCAGGAATTACACTTCCATCAAGGATGCTTGAAGAACATGTGTTTAAAATCAAACAACTTGAATACGCATTACAAGCCCTCAAAGTCTCTGAAATGCAAATCTGAATTTATGGAATTGCCCTGATCTGGTATTTCAATCGAAAGTTGCTCACTAATTTGTTGGCAGACCGAGAAAAATATTCATTTATTCAATTTTTGTATTTATTTTTTTCTACGTTATCTTTATCTTTTTTAAAAATAGGCCTATGTACGTGTATAGGCCTTCACATGCCAAACACTATATTATTGTATGCATTACACTCAACGCCTTTTTATATAATACATGTAGGACCTACATGCAATTATTATTGTGAACCGTTGATGAGTCATGCATATTCATGACCCCCTACAAGGCTTTGAGAACAATAACAAGCCAACGCGGCAGCGTCACTCCAGGGACACGTCTGCAAAATTGAGTAGCGCCATTACGATGACGTCATCGTTTATATTTAGCGCTGTATCCCAACTTATAAGTCACAAAAATGTGGCGTGTGTGGCGCAATGGTCATAAGCGCTGTGTTTTCTATTGATCCGAACGATGAAAACGTGCCTGGACAAGATTCTGTAATCAACTTTTTTTCGGGATTTCCAAAATTTATCACGCGATCTTTGATTGGGTGTGTCATTGTCAAATTTAACGGTTACAAGTTACAACACCAACATATGCAACAATTGTTGATTTGTTTTGCTCCCGCGTGAACCTGTTTCACCTGCACCCCGTGATGATCTGAAACGCTTGATGGATGTTTACGTAGATGTGTTTGCATTCCCGGTTGAAATAATATCTGCAACTCAGTGAAACAACTTAGAACCGATTGATTTGAACTGAGCGAGCTCGGCTTGGCAGAAACGAGAAGACTTCAAAACCCCTGGTAAGTGGACTTTTTCAAAGTTAATAACCTTATGACATATAGAGACACCCCATACTTTAACCATACTTATTTTTGTTCATGAAACAGCGACCACCCACCAACCCTCCCCTGCACCCCCCCCCCCCCCCCCCCCCCCCTGCACCCCCCCCCCCCCCCCCCCCCCCGCCCCCCACCTCCCTCACCCGTATACAAAAGTAAGTGCACACAGGTGTGAACTCACTGACAATCGCGGACGTCCCTTTGTTCCTCTTTTGTTTGGACATAGTCTATTTTTCCTTACTCTCGTTGGTTTTGTACAGGAGCGAATCGCGGACGTTCGCTTGCCAATCGCGGACGATATTGTTCTCTTTGTTCGACCTCCCTTGTTTGGGAGAACAAGCGCATGGCGCACGGTGACAATGTGACCGTATTTTGTCCCGGTGTCTCAGTGCTTTCGTTTGCGATGAAATTTACAAATGAAAAGGCGCGTGGCGTAATACAATGCCTCAGCACCTCGAGGCAGCCAGTGCTATACACGTAATTTGAAATTTATCATTTGTGAGTGCGCCGCGTTTCGTCAGGTGGTTGCTGTGTGCGCGAGAATATCGTAGACTTTGTATTGCAGCGTCGCAGATACAAGACCACAATTTAAGGAAAAAACACGCAATATTTCAAAGATGCAGATTTGCCTTGATATTTTACACTGACTAGAGGTTGTTGACATTTCGCATGTGATACATACATCCAAACTAACTGCGCCTTGAAATTTTTATTTATTTATTTACTCACGTGTGTTTTTGTTTGTTTGTCTATCTGTTTGTTTTTAACCGATAACCTCAACAGAGAAAGATAAATTAATTTTCTATAATGAAAGTCCAATTTTTGGACCGATAAATTATTTATCAGCCGGCCGGGCGGGGTCCATGTTAGCATGATTTGGCGATGACATATCGGCACGGAATTAATAGGATAAAGTTCAATAGAAATTTCCACCCATGGCCTTTAATACAATTTGGCTGATGCAACATGACCCTGCTTATATAACTCCCAAAATGTCTGATTCATCGAAATTAAAATCACACAAAATGTTTAGGAAGTGTCAAAATGACCATACTTATTAATTCAACTATTCATTCACTATTGTTATAATCTTTCTTGTCATAACCTTGACATTTTTCCGCATTCTGAAGTGAGCGCAGATGAGAAAACACGAACTACACGTTATAAAACAAATCCGTTATCGATGTATGACGAAATGGCAGAGCAATGTTGCGTTTGTACAGTTCGCATATAAATACAGCGCATTTTCAATGCAACCGCGTGTTCCCCGGCAGATTCACACTGGAAAAGCTGAAGAAACGAGCAGTACAAGCACGTACTATCCCAACCGCATGAATCTTCGCAATCTCATAATGATTCAACTCAACACTAAAGATTTGAAACATGGGGTAAGTCGTCAAAGGCACTATGTTTCGGTATGGGTTTACCTAAATTGTTTTCGCACGATATATCGCTATATAAAAACCATTTGCTAGGCGGGAAGTTTCACCCGGGGCACTGTCTTAACAATTGCACTGTCTAGCCTATATGACCTATCTTTCTGATGTATAAAATTAATTTTTTTATGGGGGAGGGGGGTGCGGGTGAGGGAACGGGGTGGGCCGGGGTGAGCGAGAGTACACTACACGGTTTTATTTTTAAAGCTTTGATCTCACCATACTTCCTCCATGATCTCACATAGAAACCATGCACGGGTATTACAGGTTTTCGGCAACATTGCTGCATAAATAATGTTTATATGTAAATGAAAATTCTACAAGCTAGCTAGTTTAACAACATTCTTTTTGCTTTTATGTAGTTCAAATGGTATCCGTACATAAATCTACCCCAGTATGGCATTTTGACACGCCTTTGAGCACGCCCCCCCCCCCCCCCCAACCCCCCCCCCCCACCCCCCCCAACCCCCCCCCCCCCCCCCCCCCCCCCCCCGCCACCCGGCCCCCCGCCCCCATTTTGATACCATATAATTTGTCATATTTCCCCCTGGTATTTTTCTCATTACCTTTATGAATTTTCGCGCTCCAAATTCACTTCCAAGCCGGATATCGTCAAAAAACCACCAATGATTTGTAAACTAATAAAACAGTGCAGCGATTTCACCAACATTTTTGCTTCCACATCCAAGTTGGAGATTTCAAATTTCCTGTTTTCCTCCCATGGATATGGGGAGGCATTTGATATGATTGTTGGGTTATATAGAAGGAACTTCATTTTGTGGACAAATCTGAGCAAGCTACCGTAGCCTACGTTTGACGGAAGACATTATTTTCACTTCCCGATTTTCCACGGTTATTATATGCATAGAATGATGGAATGTTCCTTACGATCGTGAAACCCCAGGAGCAGCTTCAGCTGCCCCGGGCCTGGTGACCACATTACTAACAGTTTATGTGATTGGCTGTCTCAATAATGACGTCATCACATGGTTTGCTTTTTGCAGAGGAAAACACTGTCACGTTTAGTTTGCTCAAAACCGCATCGTGCTACAAGACGCAATGCACATTGGAGAAATGTCAGCTGGCGAGGCCACGCAACAACAACAACAGCAACAACAACAAGCTTTCAATATGTCGTCTGCAGAAACAATGCATCAGCGGGAGGTCGTATCCCCAATGTCAAATGACTCGACCAGCGGCGATTGCAGCGCGTTTGAACCCGATTTTGATCTGTCACCGCTGATTAAGGAGGAACTCCGGACTACAATCCGGAATCGCCGGATCAACAGCGGGAAATCCGACGATCTGTCTTATGACGATCCGCCTAAACCCGTCTACAAGGTACGTGCAATTCATTTGGCTTAAAAAAGTATACCGAGAGATTGGTCCAACATTTTAATCTACTATTTGACCGGAAACTCATACTTAAATGAAAAATAGAAGTGATTCCAACTGTCCAAAACAATGATTCCGCCCGAGATGATTTTTGTTACAATAAAACGATAATTAAATATGGATTTATATAAATGTGTGTGCACACACACGCTTTACAAGGGCGACCTCATGTGAAAGAAACTGTGCCCAGTCTCCGTTTTCCGTGAATTAGAACCAGCCTATATAGGACGACGGCTTCGCAATTTTGTTTGAAAGCATGGATACATTTTTTTCATTGTTTTCCTGTAACAGGTTGATTTTTATAATGTACATCCTTAGTCTCGTAGCCCGACCTGCTGGGGATGCTCGCCCATCTGATGGGCGAGCATCCCCAGCAGGTCGGGGTACGAGACTATCCTTAATCACGCCTGTTTTCCAACCATATAATCTGTCTTTTATAAATATTATTTAGTCGCTTATTTTGTTTGTACTGTATACTGAGCTGACGGTGAAATTTATATGCAGTTTCAGACATGTTTTAGCTCCCCAGTCACACTGCAAATGTTTTTACCAATCCGCTGCCGTTTTACTGCCGTTCAACTGCCGTTCTACTGCCGTTCAACTGCCGAAAACCACCGCGAAACAAATTTTAGACGTTTACAGTGTGGACGCATTTTTTTTATTCTATCGACTGTAGAATAAATGCGGAAAGAAGACGATAACAGTAGACGCTAGCGGCAAACGCCAAAAGTTTAAAAGTTGTAACCTTTAGCGGTGCCGCTGCTGTCGGCGTTCCGTCACCGTCGGTTGCCGCTTCCGTCGCAATTCACTGCAGCGTGGACGCAGATTTAAGGTGACGGAAGCGACAACCAAACGGGAGAATGAAAAATCCGTCCACATTGTGAACGTCCAAATTGGTGTTGCGGCGGTTTTGCGGCACGGCAAACAGTAGCGGAACGGCAAACAAATGCTGCAGCGTGGACGCTTTTGCGTCATTTTTCGGCTAAGCCTCTTGACCGTCAGGCAGGATACTTGGGTTTGAAACTGCCAACGCGTCAGGGCTCATGGTTCAAACAGACCAAAAACAAAATCCTTTTTTTGACATTTTTTATAGCTGACGAAGGAGGAAGAGGCAAAACGCCTAGTGCGGCGGGAACGGAATCGCATTGCGGCCACCAAGTGCCGGATGAAACGGAAACATGACACTGTAGGACTGTCAGAGGTAAGCAACAAAACAATGTCACGTATAGATCCATTGCACCGGCGGCCATGACAGGGGGCAGTCATATTGTCACAGTGCGACATGCACGAGTAGGCACTTCGTGGATCTATTGTCGCATCATTTAAATATGAAAACCTGTCCCCTGTCATGGCCGCCGGTGTAAAAGGCCCATAGCCTATAGAGCTTATGCAGCTGACGTCACATGAAATGCATGGGCAGTGACCAACATACCTACTTGTTCATTCTTGGCTGCTTTCGAGCGCTCGTCCCTGGTGCTCCCAGGCGTTGGGAGCGTTACATCACACACATGCGTACATGCGATCTTGCTCAAAAGCGTTTTTGGGATCCCTGGTGCATGCACCACGGTCATTAGAAATTACATCCCCGCTAATAAAAGCTTGGTCTTCCACAAAATAATCACATATATCTGACGAAAATAAATTATGAAAATATATGCAGCATTTGGATTCGATGTGGAAGCTTGAACATTCAAAATATAAACCCAAATTTTCAGAATTAGTCAACGACGCGCCAGCCATTTTCGCTGAGTCAAGCGTGAGTACGCGCAACTAACTGCGCATGTCTCTCAGTTGTCCCGACAACGCGGTGGTCGGGAGCATTGATTTACATACAATATATATATAGATCTCAATGGTCTGAAGCAGCTGGTGTCACCATCGCTTTCGAACGCCCACCAGGGAACACCGGGGATCCCTGGTGCCGCGCTCGAAAGCAGCCCTAGCTGTTAATATAAATATGTGGTCTTTCAATGATCCACAGTAATGGGGTATACATTTCTGTGACATACAAGATCTTAGGTCTAAGTTCACTTCAAATGTCTTGATTTTATCTTTAAATTATCCAGCTAAACCGAGTAAATAACTTCAACCTCAAGGAGTAAGAAAAATAGTCCTACAACATACATTTCTGAAAACCCCCTTGCACAAATTGTCCTATTATGTATCTCACAAAGACAGAAAACAATGTCACAATTGGTCTGTCCACGTAGGGGAAATTTGTACACAAGCTTTTCAGAAATGTATGTTGGGGCAGCATTTTCTTACCTTTTTGGGCAAAAGGTATCTCCCGAGCACAAGGAATGTTCTTGAAGTTTGAGATAAACTGAAGACATTTGAAAGGAATTATTGACTTATCTTTCAAATATACCCCATTACCGTGGAAAGAACAATGTACCAATGGGACGCCTTCCGTCTTCTTTAACGAGATGACGTAAAGTAACAACATCATGATGATGAAAAGTAACACCATTCTAACACTTTCTTTTAAACCAGGAATCGGAACAGTTACAGACGTCCAACGCTAGACTTCGAGAGGAAGTCGAGCGACTCCAGAATGAGAAGAAGACGCTAGTGGAACTCATGAATGCACATCGGCCATCTTGTATCATGAAGGTCGGCAGAGGCCTGGATGTTGCGCAGAACCCTCCAATGACACATTCTGTCAGATGACGTCATAATGACGGTGTATAAAAACTGAACGAAAATTGACTATTTTTGTAAGCGGACGTCGTTGTGGACCGTCGCGTCGACCAGTGCTTCACTTTGAAGTAATTCTTGGTTAAAGAAATTTAATTGACTCAAATTATTTGCAACGAAAACAGGCCGATTTTTACACTTGGACAGTACACACTTTTCAAACATGTTTATAATTCTTTTTTTTGTAATTCATCCCAAGATAGGGCAAGTCTCAGTTGGGCACTGTACTTGTCTCTGACTCGACGGCTGTTTTCGGCTGTGCATTGTACATGTACATGTAGTATACCGGTGAATAGACTTGGCATTGTGATGAATCGTAGATGGTTCGTATAAATACCTAAACCAAATTAATTTAGTAAAAACGTGTGTGTAATCGTAATGTAGTTAGTTTACTGTTTTGTTAGTAGTTTTGACTAAGTCGAGCCCTACTCATGCGCAAAACAATTGGGTTGTCGTCAAGAGGATTATTTGTTGATTCGGAAAATCTACCGAAAGATGTAAAGATAGTAGGTTTTCTATTTGCCATCAAACGAACTCACACAAGGCACTCTGGGTAAAATTTGTACAAAACAGGGCTGATTTTGAGTGCTTGTCCCAGGGGCTCTCAGGTGTAACGTCACACACATGCACGCAACCCATCTCGCTCGAAAGCGTTTTTGGATCCGTGGTGCACCACGATCGTTAGAAATCACTGCTATAATAAAAAATAAAAAAGTTTTGTCTACAATTCAATCACAATATTCTGATTAAAACAGCTTATCTTCATTCACAATATTTTCTTTCAATATTGGGGTTTAAAATCCAAAGAGAAAACCTAAATTTAAAAACTTATTCAACAACGCTTCGGCCATTTTTGCGCTCATTACGTAACTGCACATGGAGGTCGGACGTGGAGATCGGGAGCAATTAGCCTTGTGCGTATTCCGCATGAAAAGCGTCTGGTGTACTGACGTACTTCCTTTCACATGCACACTTAGTAGTCACTTTACCAGACTAAATGTTTGTTGCTATGTGGTGCACGCGGCAGGTGTGAAGTACAGAATCAATACCGTGTTCACCGCATAAGAGAATGGCATAAAGCAACCAGACTGATGTTTGCTAGACAATGGTGTGCACCACGCAACAACAACAACGTAGTATGTGACTTTCTAAAGTGAACCGTCAATAATTGAAAGTGAAGGATTTACACGCAAAAGTTACACGCAAAACACTAATTGGTGCACATGGGCTCGCACCAGGTAACACCATGGAACCAATGCATGTTTGGTCGACACAAATTTCCTGTATGTAATTACTACATTTGCGTTTTCCTGGCACGCGCAACGCCCTTCTTTTCACCAATGAAAATGTCTTATGTTCCCTTTGTTATACATGTATATATGAGTCATTACCTCATTTTCTAGATGCATTAATTAAAGTACATGTAATTTAAATTTTTAAGTTAAAGCAATGTTTTTGAACTGAGACGTGGGTGGTACTTTATGCAATAACTATTTTATCTACAGTTTAATATTATAACGTGTTTTCATGAATATGTATATAAAAGACTTTTTTAACGAAATGAATGAATGGTCAGTACTTCCTTTGCGAATCTACAATTTATCTGTGATTCCTCATAGTAGTTGGTAAACTCTTGTATTTAGTGAACATCACTTTACCAATGGGCAAAGTAACATCCAGACGTCGCTGGTTCGAATCTCGTTTGTCTAAAGTTTTGTTTGATTGTTTGTGTGATTAAAATTATTGAGCTGTTGGCCAGATAATCCGCCAGTTTTTGCGTTCTCTCTACGATTGTGTCAATTTTTTCACATACTAATAGTTTGTAGAAGTAATCTGCATGCAGATTATAACTAACGGACTAGTTAAGTTTTGTGAATTGGAGACAAAATGCGCGTACTGCACTGTTGCGTTCCTGTGGCAATACACGAAAAGGCTGTGCGCAAAAGTCACACTTCGTAAATTGTTTGGACAAAATGGGCAATGGCCTCGCCATGGTCGGTACGCATCTTCCTGTCGCAAGGCCTGTTGCCCCCACACTGAGTTGTCCGCAACGAGCCTTGCTGAAACGAGTGGAGCTAGGCTGTATTCATGACTCAAAATTGCATCATAGCTAGGGACGCTGTTACCACAGCAAGAGCCAATCACGGTAATTCACACGCGCCTCACTTCGTGTAGTGTCCGTTTTTACCGGGAAGGGGGTAGGGGTTAGTTAAGACATTTTTCAATAAATACGTATTTTTATTCAGATGAACTGCGTTTAGCTTTTAGCGAAATAGTAAGTCTTCTTTCAGTCACGAACATCTATACTGCGTACATAAGTGCACGATAAAATAATATACATGTACATAAAAGATCTCCCCCATAAGAGTTGTGGGAATGGTCAAAACGGCTTAATTAAAAGGTCATGTCTGCCGGGTCAAAAGTGTTCAGTATCTCTCATTGGTCGAACAGCCCGGGGGTGTAATACAGCCTAGCTCATCTCGATTCAGCCAGGCTCGTTGTGGACAACTCGGTGTGTGAGCAACGGCCTTGCGACAGGAAGATGGTCGGTACAAAGCACCGCTGCTATTCTTTGTGAAGTTCATATCCGCTTTTCAATGGGCCATATTCCTTTGTAATTGTATAACAATAACTTTTGGGTTGCACTTCTTCAACACAATGGCTATACACAATGGCTTTTGTTTCTTTAGTATAATTGTCATTTAACATGCACGAATAAAATTCAATAGCTGAATGTAGGATCCGGGATTACCCATGCCTTCAATATTACTTTCCTGTTTTTCGAAAAAAATTGTTGTATGTGGGAAAAGAAATAAAATGGTAAAAAAATTGTGTGATGTTATGCTCACAGAAATGTCCTAATAAACTGCAAGCCTTTCTTAAATTTCCTAAAGGTATATAATAATATACACGATTGCTGGTTTGGTTTTTTTTAATCTGGATTTTGGGGGATTTTCGGCTGATGCCATTACAAGAATACTGACACGAACGTGTATGTTCAAGCTCATTATATCATTTGCACTCACTACAAATTTTGCAGTGACCAAAATTTTACTTCATGAGTCGACAACTATAGAGAAAAACTGGACTAAAAGTGTTAATAAAAATGGTAACAAACACCACATGATTTTTGTCCCATATACCATTGTGGGAGAATTTCCAACTAAAGTTATATAGGCCTACTTTTTAACAAATATGGGGTTGTTTTTTTAGTTTTTTTAAGTTGTCTGCAGACAATGTTTTTACCATTCGTTCAACACAAAAATCATGCATGATTTTTTTAAAGGTTTTCTGAAGTATTACTGCATCTATCACTATGAGCAACTAACAATGGAAATTGGGCACAGACCATTGTTATTAACAATGGTGTCTGCCCAATTCCCATTGTTAGTTGTTCATAGTGTATGTGGCTGAAATTTAGCAGTTTATCAGCATTATTCTTTAGTTGTGTATATAAGTGCTGTTATTCCCGGGATTCGTAAAAAAGTTTCATCTGCAAATGATATAATGGGACTTTACGCATGTAGATTGAACTTCTATGAAAAACTGGGACAAACCAACAGGCACAGATGTTAATGTGATGTGCTTCAGAAGGAAATGTACATGTACCATTAGCCTTTTTGAAGTATGGCGGACACAGGGCGCACTGCAGTGGGTATAAAATTGACTAAAATGCAAAATAACTCAGTTTTTCACTTTACACTTATTAATTTTATTTATAATTCTGTCTATGTAATATAATTACAACATGTAAATCAAGTTTTTGGAAAGAAATACAATTAATAAAACAATTCATGGCCAAATGAAATTGCGCCCTCTCCTTTTGTTCCGCCATACTTCTAAAAGGCTAATTGTATTCACTGTAGTTTGACTGTACAATGAAGCCTGATTCGCCACCGGCCTCGTACATGTATATACTGACACACTTTAGAAATGCAAAACAGAAAATTTAGTGTAATTATTATGTAATGCAGGCAATAAGAATGATAAGGCCCAAACAACATTTATGAGTTGCAAAGACATATTTTTGTTAATTAAGGCTGGGTTTGAATCTCATCCATGTTCCCAATATGAAAACAATTGACAAAACGCAGAAAATTCTGTGGAGCTGTCACAGGCATGCACAATCATGTTGAATGCATGCACGTGCAACACGAGTACCTGGATGCATTAAAAGCACGAGATCGAGATGATATGCACTCCCATCATGCCACGGTTAATGAAAGGTGAGACAGAATGAGTTTTGGGTATGGTGCTGGCAGTAACATCACACAGCCAGGTTGCGAGAACATTTAATGTCCATGTGATATTATTGCATTCAAAACTCGTTTTGCGTTTCTAAAGTGTGTCAGTATAGTTGTTATAACTAGGTAAATATATTTGACATTATAAAAAGAAAACACAGAAACTGCAACAACTGCAAAAGTTTTGCCATTTTGCTTTGGTGCTAGAGAAATAAAAACTTCAGGGCCCAGAAATTGACACCATTGGCTTTTCGAATGATTTCGAACTCACTAAAACTATTGGGGAGTGTTCAGTAAAATAGAAATGTAGCTGGTGACCATTTGAATGAAAAAAACAGAAATGTAGGCTATTACTAGTATAGCCTACAGAATACCTTGCTCCCTTAATTCTTTTGTGTATAGTATTTATTTGGTACCTCCACGATACATGTATTTCGATCAAAGTGAAAGTCCAAATATTATCACAATCAACCCCTGCGTTGTGACTTATTCAAATCATGGGTGAATCACTGAAAACAGTCGTAGGCCTGAGACGAACAATTGAAAGTACTCTCACCTCGCAGGTAATTCTGACCAATCACCGTGACAGAAAATTACGATGTGCTATTTTTGGGATCCTCGTGATATTGTGCGCACTTTTAATGCTGCTAGACGCGTCGTTGTGTGGGGGAAGGGGCGCTTACTAGGTCCGTTGCCAGAAAGTAAAAGACTCGCTAAAAATCATTTATAAACCAAGTGAAAGTTTCAATGTCAGTTTCTGGTTTGACAAAGGAATCATAACAAATTCACGAGGACAACCCCATCAACAATGCCTACACTTAGTTATTTCGTAAAAGTTGTACAACTGTACAAATTATGACAAATAGGCGTACTTTCCCGCGTTTTGCACAATAAGTAAAATAATTACCACATGAGGTAAAAACTTTGCTAAAATTTAAGTTAGTTAGTTCTGAGTTCTTATTAAGCGCATTTCATTTGCAGATATCTCAATGTGCTTAAAGATAAATATCATGATTGGAATACTTTTAAAAACAGGAACAACAAAATAGCATTACATAACTAAAGAATAGGTATAATAAACTGCCTTGTAGAAATTTCAGCCACATAGATGCAGTAAAAGTCATGCATGGGTTTTGTGTTGAATTAATGTTTAACAAAATTGTCTGCAGACATTTAACAAAAAAATTCAGTTGGCAATTTCTCCCACAAAGGTACCATTTTACACGGGAAAATCCGGAGGTGTTTGTTACCGTTGCTATCAGCACGTTTTAGTCCGATTTTCTTGTCAACTCGTGCATGAAGTAAAATTTTAATTTTTGGGTAACTTCATGGGCCTTATTACTTTGTTTGTTTTTTTGGTTTTTTTCCTGCTAATTGTTTATGTATCATATGTAAATATACATGTAAGTATTTTTCCTCACTGCATTTTCCGAGTTAAATATATCAAATAGTTATTTTATGCATTTATTTATAAATAATTTTAATTTATATTTTGTGTGTTACCTCTTCAAGTTAGGATTGGCAGGCTTTCGAGTCAAAGTGTTTCATTATACTTTTGTCAGTCTTGGCCAACTTGGATATGGTTGTTTCGTTGCTTAATTTGTTTTGGAATTGTATGTTTGTACTTTGTACTGTTTTTGAAGGCCGAATAAATATTAATAATAATAATAATAAACGTTTAAACAACGCTGAATGCCGCAATAGGACGACATTTCGGGAAGACTCTCACCGGGGACCACCGAAATTTCGGCAAGAGTGACTCAAAATGACACCTTATTTTTTTACCCAAAGCTTCCAAAAATGGTTGCAGACCGAAGAGAAACAGCTCCAGTCCCGATAAAAATGGTTCTCGACCTAAACAAAAATGTTTTTTGACCTTAAAAAATGAATTTTAAACTCAAAAATATTAGGGCGACACCAAAATGTCGCCCTATTGAGCAGGTCGCCCTAATATACCTTTTTTACACACGATTTGTCGCCCTATTCTAGCATTGATAGTAATTTGGGTTATAGCCATTCGGCCTCTTTGCCTGAAAATGGTGCGTTGTTTCACTTCAAATTCCCCCACTGCCAATTTTTCGCAAAGCAACGCGCGTTAAATTATTACGCGCGAAAAGGCTGTAAAATTAAAGCAAAAATAAATATTCTTGAAGAAAAAAAAGCGTGGCAGCCAACAAATTTTGCCCTGGAAAATGTGACTTGACTCTGACGGATCTGCACGGTACACGGCATGTTAACGTATAGAAAATTCGAGATAATACAACCCTGTAAAATTTCACTGTGTTGTGCAATGCGCCTGAGTCACGTGGACGATAACAATACCATAGAATGTTTACAGTAAACCATATCACGCCACTTGTGGCCAAAAATGATGAGTCATTATTGTTTACAACCAATGGTACAATGTGTACGTCGTGAACACGTTGGACCTACGTTGACACACTAAACTAAACAGGTCATAACAGGTTATGCTATTATTAAACTTTGGCAAGTATATAAACGTGGCAGACTAGTACAGAATGTACCGGCAACGCTACATGCACAAAACAGTGAGCAGGTAGGTTACGTTGGATTTGTAATTTAGAACTTTTTAAAAACATCATGCAGAACTACACATGTATTGCTAAGCCGGCGACATTGACGGGTGTACGGGACGGGCCCGAGAACACCGCGCGCATTTAGTAACGTCTATTTCCTGTTGCTTTATATACTGCCATGCGGCAATTTACTACTCACTGTGTTCAACACAGGACGTACTAGTACACACATATCCAACTTAAAGGAGCGTGTTCAGATTTTTCCAGAAAATGGATTTGTTTTAACCTAAGAATCATATAAAATACCTCCCCAAAATACTATCCATGGGAAGGAAACAGAAAATTTGAAATCTCCAATTAGGATGTGGAAGCAAAAATGGTTGGTGTAATTACTGCACTGCTTTATGGAACGGATAAATTAGTTTACAAAACATCGGTGTTTTTTTACAATATCCTCGGATTGAGAACGCGGAATTTTAGAATGGTAATGAGAAAAATATGACAAATGATATGGTATTAAATATTTTTAAAATGGGGGGGTTCAAAAATGTGATCTGGACATGCTCCTTTAAAGGTCAACGTATCATTTGCAAGATGAAACTCTTTACAGATTTCTTGGAGGGGATAACATATCTTAAGAAGAATGTTGGTAAATTAGTCTGCAGAAATGTTTATTTAAATAGATAGAGCAATGCTTTAGAAAACCCCCAAAATCCATGCACGGTTTTTGTGAATGGTAAAAAAAATGTGTGCGCACACATTCTTTTTAAAAACCAACTTCAGTTGTTCATTACTTACAGAAATTACCATCTTGGACAGATATAAACTCGTGTACAGCACCAAATATGCAGACCAAATTATTTTTAAAATGCACAATACGAAAGATGCCGACTGTCTGAAAATTGTAGGGCTTATCTATGTGGCAAATGCAATATTGTTTTC
>JBBELK010001802.1:0-52070 GCA_037783545.1 Henricia sp. BOLD:AAB3569
GGATTTTGGTCAAAGTGTGGTCCAAACGTCGGCAAATTTGGAGGTCGAAAAATTTTCCGACGAACTTCAAATTTTGCATGCTCCTAACACTCTATATTGCGCACTTGTCCTAAAAAATTTACAGACTTTCGCCGGGAAATTGCAGAGAAATTTCAAAGTTTAGGAAAAAAAGGGGTTGGGGCTTACTGGATGCTCCCGCAACCTGTGGCTGTCTGTACACACCTCTTTGGTGTACTCCTGATTCGTGCGCATGCTCAGTACTTCGGACTGTCGTAGATACGGCCCAGTTTGGGACGGGATTTTGGTCAAAGTGTGGTCCAAACGTCGGCAAATTTGGAGGTCGAAAAATTTTCCGACGAACTTCAAATTTTGCATGCTCCTAACACTCTATATTGCGCACTTGTACTAAAAAATTGACAGACTTTCGCCGGGAAATTGCAAAGAAATTTCAAAGTTTAGGAAAAAAAAGGGGTTTGGGCTTCCTGGATGCTCCCGCAACCTGTGGCTGTCTGTACACACCTCTTTGGTGTACTCCTGATTCGTGCGCATGCTCAGTACTTCGGACTGTCGTAGATACGGCCCAGTTTGGGACGGGATTTTGGTCAAAGTGTGGTCCAAACGTCGGCAAATTTGGAGGTCGAAAAATTTTCCGACGAACTTCAAATTTTGCATGCTCCTAACACTCTATATTGCGCACTTGTCCTAAAAAATTGACAGACTTTCGCCGGGAAATTGCAGAGAAATTTCAAAGTTTAGGAAAAAAAGGGTTGGGGCTTCCTGGATGCTCCCGCAACCTGTGGCTGTCTGTACACACCTCTTTGGTGTACTCCTGATTCGTGCGCATGCTCAGTACTTCGGACTGTCGTAGATACGGCCCAGTTTGGGACGGGATTTTGGTCAAAGTGTGGTCCAAACGTCGGCAAATTTGGAGGTCGAACAATTTTCCGACGAACTTCAAATTTTGCATGCTCCTAACACTCTATATTGCGCACTTGTCCTAAAAAATTGACAGACTTTCGCCGGGAAATTGCAAAGAAATTTCAAAGTTTAGGAAAAAAAGGGGTTGGGGCTTCCTGGATGCTCCCGCAACCTGTGGCTGTCTGTACACACCTCTTTGGTGTACTCCTGATTCGTGCGCATGCTCAGTACTTCGGACTGTCGTAGATACGGCCCAGTTTGGGACGGGATTTTGGTCAAAGTGTGGTCCAAACGTCGGCAAATTTGGAGGTCGAAAAATTTTCCGACGAACTTCAAATTTTGCATGCTCCTAACACTCTATATTGCGCACTTGTCCTAAAAAATTTACAGACTTTCGCCGGGAAATTGCAGAGAAATTTCAAAGTTTAGGAAAAAAAGGGGTTGGGGCTTACTGGATGCTCCCGCAACCTGTGGCTGTCTGTACACACCTCTTTGGTGTACTCCTGATTCGTGCGCATGCTCAGTACTTCGGACTGTCGTAGATACGGCCCAGTTTGGGACGGGATTTTGGTCAAAGTGTGGTCCAAACGTCGGCAAATTTGGAGGTCGAAAAATTTTCCGACGAACTTCAAATTTTGCATGCTCCTAACACTCTATATTGCGCACTTGTACTAAAAAATTGACAGACTTTCGCCGGGAAATTGCAAAGAAATTTCAAAGTTTAGGAAAAAAAGGGGTTTGGGCTTCCTGGATGCTCCCGCAACCTGTGGCTGTCTGTACACACCTCTTTGGTGTACTCCTGATTCGTGCGCATGCTCAGTACTTCGGACTGTCGTAGATACGGCCCAGTTTGGGACGGGATTTTGGTCAAAGTGTGGTCCAAACGTCGGCAAATTTGGAGGTCGAAAAATTTTCCGACGAACTTCAAATTTTGCATGCTCCTAACACTCTATATTGCGCACTTGTCCTAAAAAATTGACAGACTTTCGCCGGGAAATTGCAGAGAAATTTCAAAGTTTAGGAAAAAAAGGGGTTGGGGCTTCCTGGATGCTCCCGCAACCTGTGGCTGTCTGTACACACCTCTTTGGTGTACTCCTGATTCGTGCGCATGCTCAGTACTTCGGACTGTCGTAGATACGGCCCAGTTTGGGACGGGATTTTGGTCAAAGTGTGGTCCAAACGTCGGCAAATTTGGAGGTCGAACAATTTTCCGACGAACTTCAAATTTTGCATGCTCCTAACACTCTATATTGCGCACTTGTCCTAAAAAATTGAGAGACTTTCGCCGGGAAATTGCAGAGAAATTTCAAAGTTTAGGAAAAAAAGGGGTTGGGGCTTCCTGGATGCTCCCGCAACCTGTGGCTGTCTGTACACACCTCTTTGGTGTACTCCTGATTCGTGCGCATGCTCAGTACTTCGGACTGTCGTATATACGGCCCAGTTTGGGACGGGATTTTGGTCAAAGTGTGGTCCAAACGTCGGCAAATTTGGAGGTCGAAAATTTTCCGACGAACTTCAAATTTTGCATGCTCCTAACACTCTATATTGCGCACTTGTCCTAAAAAATTGACAGACTTTCGCCGGAAAATTGCAGAGAAATTTCAAAGTTTAGGAAAAAAAGGGGTTGGGGCTTCCTGGATGCTCCCGCAACCTGTGGCTGTCTGTACACACCTCTTTGGTGTACTCCTGATTCGTGCGCATGCTCAGTACTTCGGACTGTCGTAGATACGGCCCAGTTTGGGACGGGATTTTGGTCAAAGTGTGGTCCAAACGTCGGCAAATTTGGAGGTCGAAAAATTTTCCGACGAACTTCAAATTTTGCATGCTCCTAACACTCTATATTGCGCACTTGTCCTAAAAAATTGACAGACTTTCGCCGGGAAATTGCAGAGAAATTTCAAAGTTTAGGAAAAAAAGGGGTTGGGGCTTCCTGGATGCTCCCGCAACCTGTGGCTGTCTGTACACACCTCTTTGGTGTACTCCTGATTCGTGCGCATGCTCAGTACTTCGGACTGTCGTAGATACGGCCCAGTTTGGGACGGGATTTTGGTCAAAGTGTGGTCCAAACGTCGGCAAATTTGGAGGTCGAAAAATTTTCCGACGAACTTCAAATTTTGCATGCTCCTAACACTCTATATTGCGCACTTGTCCTAAAAAATTGACAGACTTTCGCCGGGAAATTGCAGAGAAATTTCAAAGTTTAGGAAAAAAAGGGGTTGGAGCTTCCTGGATGCTCCCGCAACCTGTGGCTGTCTGTACACACCTCTTTGGTGTACTCCTGATTCGTGCACATGCTCAGTACTTCGGACTGTCGTAGATACGGCCCAGTTTGGGACGGGATTTTGGTCAAAGTGGGGAAAAAAAGGGGTTGGGGCTTCCTGGATGCTCCCGCAACCTGTGGCTGTCTGTACACACCTCTTTGGTGTACTCCTGATTCGTGCGCATGCTCAGTACTTCGGACTGTCGTAGATACGGCCCAGTTTGGGACGGGATTTTGGTCAAAGTGTGGTCCAAACGTCGGCAAATTTGGAGGTCGAAAAATTTTCCGACGAACTTCAAATTTTGCATGCTCCTAACACTCTATATTGCGCACTTGTCCTAAAAAATTGACAGACTTTCGCCGGGAAATTGCAGAGAAATTTCAAAGTTTAGGGAAAAAAGGGGTTGGGGCTTCCTGGATGCTCCCGCAACCGGTGGCTGTCTGTACACACCTCTTTGGTGTACTCCTGATTCGTGCGCATGCTCAGTACTTCGGACTGTCGTAGATACGGCCCAGTTTGGGACGGGATTTTGGTCAAAGTGTGGTCCAAACGTCGGCAAATTTGGAGGTCGAAAAATTTTCCGACGAACTTCAAATTTTGCATGCTCCTAACACTCTATATTTCGCACTTGTCCTAAAAAATTGACAGACTTTCGCCGGGAAATTGCAGAGAAATTTCAAAGTTTAGGAAAAAAAAGGGGTTGGGGCTTCCTGGATGCTCCCGCAACCTGTGGCTGTCTGTACACACCTCTTTGGTGTACTCCTGATTCGTGCGCATGCTCAGTACTTCGGACTGTCGTAGATACGGCCCAGTTTGGGACGGGATTTTGGTCAAAGTGTGGTCCAAACGTCGGCAAATTTGGAGGTCGAAACATTTTCCGACGAACTTCAAATTTTGCATGCTCCTAACACTCTATATTGCGCACTTGTCCTAAAAAATTGACAGACTTTCGCCGGGAAATTGCAGAGAAATTTCAAAGTTTAGGAAAAAAAGGGGTTGGGGCTTCCTGGATGCTCCCGCAACCTGTGGCTGTCTGTACACACCTCTTTGGTGTACTCCTGATTCGTGCGCATGCTCAGTACTTCGGACTGTCGTAGATACGGCCCAGTTTGGGACGGGATTTTGGTCAAAGTGTGGTCCAAACGTCGGCAAATTTGGAGGTCGAAACATTTTCCGACGAACTTCAAATTTTGCATGCTCCTAACACTCTATATTGCGCACTTGTCCTAAAAAATTGACAGACTTTCGCCGGGAAATTGCAGAGAAATTTCAAAGTTTAGGAAAAAAAGGGGTTGGGGCTTCCTGGATGCTCCCGCAACCTGTGGCTGTCTGTACACACCTCTTTGGTGTACTCCTGATTCGTGCGCATGCTCAGTACTTCGGACTGTCGTAGATACGGCCCAGTTTGGGACGGGATTTTGGTCAAAGTGTGGTCCAAACGTCGGCAAATTTGGAGGTCGAAAAATTTTCCGACGAACTTCAAATTTTGCATGCTCCTAACACTCTATATTGCGCACTTGTCCTAAAAAATTGACAGACTTTCGCCGGGAAATTGCAGAGAAATTTCAAAGTTTAGGGAAAAAAGGGGTTGGGGCTTCCTGGATGCTCCCGCAACCTGTGGCTGTCTGTACACACCTCTTTGGTGTACTCCTGATTCGTGCGCATGCTCAGTACTTCGGACTGTCGTAGATACGGCCCAGTTTGGGACGGGATTTTGGTCAAAGTGTGGTCCAAACGTCGGCAAATTTAGAGGTCGAAAAATTTTCCGACGAACTTCAAATTTTGCATGCTCCTAACACTCTATATTGCGCACTTGTCCTAAAAAATTGACAGACTTTCGCCGGGAAATTGCAGAGAAATTTCAAAGTTTAGGAAAAAAAGGGGTTGGGGTTTCCTGGATGCTCCCGCAACCTGTGGCTGTCTGTACACACCTCTTTGGTGTACTCCTGATTCGTGCGCATGCTCAGTACTTCGGACTGTCGTAGATACGGCCCAGTTTGGGACGGGATTTTGGTCAAAGTGTGGTCCAAACGTCGGCAAATTTGGAGGTCGAAACATTTTCCGACGAACTTCAAATTTTGCATGCTCCTAACACTCTATATTGCGCACTTGTCCTAAAAAATTGACAGACTTTCGCCGGGAAATTGCAGAGAAATTTCAAAGTTTTGGAAAAAAAGGGGTTGGGGCTTCCTGGATGCTCCCGCAACCTGTGGCTGTCTGTACACACCTCTTTGGTGTACTCCTGATTCGTGCGCATGCTCAGTACTTCGGACTGTCGTAGATACGGCCCAGTTTGGGACGGGATTTTGGTCAAAGTGTGGTCCAAACGTCGGCAAATTTGGAGGTCGAAAAATTTTCCGACGAACTTCAAATTTTGCATGCTCCTAACACTCTATATTGCGCACTTGTCCTAAAAAATTGACAGACTTTCGCCGGGAAATTGCAGAGAAATTTCAAAGTTTAGGAAAAAAAGGGGTTGGGGCTTCCTGGATGCTCCCGCAACCTGTGGCTGTCTGTACACACCTCTTTGGTGTACTCCTGATTCGTGCGCATGCTCAGTACTTCGGACTGTCGTAGATACGGCCCAGTTTGGGACGGGATTTTGGTCAAAGTGTGGTCCAAACGTCGGCAAATTTGGAGGTCGAAAATTTTCCAACGAACTTCAAATTTTGCATGCTCCTAACACTCTATATTGCGCACTTGTCCTAAAAAATTGACAGACTTTCGCCCGGAAATTGCAGAGAAATTTCAATGTTTAGGAAAAAAAGGGGTTGGGGCTTCCTGGATGCTCCCGCAACCTGTGGCTGTCTGTACACACCTCTTTGGTGTACTCCTGATTCGTGCGCATGCTCAGTACTTCGGACTGTCGTAGATACGGCCCAGTTTGGGACGGGATTTTGGTCAAAGTGTGGTCCAAACGTCGGCAAATTTGGAGGTCGAAAATTTTTCCGACGAACTTCAAATTTTGCATGCTCCTAACACTCTATATTGCGCACTTGTCCTAAAAAATTGACAGACTTTCGCCGGGAAATTGCAGAGAAATTTCAAAGTTTAGGGAAAAAAGGGGTTGGGGCTTCCTGGGTGCTCCCGCAACCTGTGGCTGTCTGTACACACCTCTTTGGTGTACTCCTGATTCGTGCGCATGCTCAGTACTTCGGACTGTCGTAGATACGGCCCAGTTTGGGACGGGATTTTGGTCAAAGTGTGGTCCAAACGTCGGCAAATTTGGAGGTCGAAAAATTTTCCGACGAACTTCAAATTTTGCATGCTCCTAACACTCTATATTGCGCACTTGTCCTAAAAAATTGACAGACTTTCGCCGGGAAATTGCAGAGAAATTTCAAAGTTTAGGAAAAAAAGGGGTTGGGGCTTCCTGGATGCTCCCGCAACCTGTGGCTGTCTGTACACACCTCTTTGGTGTACTCCTGATTCGTGCGCATGCTCAGTACTTCGGACTGTCGTAGATACGGCCCAGTTTGGGACGGGATTTTGGTCAAAGTGTGGTCCAAACGTCGGCAAATTTGGAGGTCGAAAAATTTTCCGACGAACTTCAAATTTTGCATGCTCCTAACACTCTATATTGCGCACTTGTCCTAAAAAATTGACAGACTTTCGCCGGGAAATTGCAGAGAAATTTCAAAGTTTAGGAAAAAAAGGGGTTGGGGCTTCCTGGATGCTCCCGCAACCTGTGGCTGTCTGTACACACCTCTTTGGTGTACTCCTGATTCGTGCGCATGCTCAGTACTTCGGACTGTCGTAGATACGGCCCAGTTTGGGACGGGATTTTGGTCAAAGTGTGGTCCAAACGTCGGCAAATTTGGAGGTCGAAAAATTTTCCGACGAACTTCAAATTGTGCATGCTCCTAACACTCTATATTGCGCACTTGTCCTAAAAAATTGACAGACTTTCGCCGGGAAATTGCAGAGAAATTTCAAAGTTTAGGAAAAAAAGGGGTTGGGGCTTCCTGGATGCTCCCGCAACCTGTGGCTGTCTGTACACACCTCTTTGGTGTACTCCTGATTCGTGCGCATGCTCAGTACTTCGGACTGTCGTAGATACGGCCCAGTTTGGGACGGGATTTTGGTCAAAGTGTGGTCCAAACGTCGGCAAATTTGGAGGTCGAAAAATTTTCCGACGAACTTCAAATTTTGCATGCGCCTAACACTCTATATTGCGCACTTGTCCAACAAAATTGACAGACTTTCGCCGGGAAATTGCAGAGAAATTTCAAAGTTTAGGAAAAAAAGGGGTTGGGGCTTCCTGGATGCTCCCGCAACCTGTGGCTGTCTGTACACACCTCTTTGGTGTACTCCTGATTCGTGCGCATGCTCAGTACTTCGGACTATCGTATATATGGCACAGTTTGGGACGGGATTTTGGTCAAAGTGTGGTCCAAACGTCGGCAAATTTGGAGGTCGAAAAATTTTCCGACGAACTTCAAATTTTGCATGCTCCTAACACTCTATATTGCGCACTTGTCCTAAAAAATTGACAGACTTTCGCCGGGAAATTGCAGAGAATTTTCAAAGTTTAGGGAAAAAAAGGGGTTGGGGCTTCCTGGATGCTCCCGCAACCTGTGGCTGTCTGTACACACCTCTTTGGTGTACTCCTGATTCGTGCGCATGCTCAGTACTTCGGACTGTCGTAGATACGGCCCAGTTTGGGACGGGATTTTGGTCAAAGTGTGGTCCAAACGTCGGCAAATTTGGAGGTCGAAAAATTTTCCGACGAACTTCAAATTTTGCATGCTCCTAACACTCTATATTGCGCACTTGTCCTAAAAAATTGACAGACTTTCGCCGGGAAATTGCAGAGAAATTTCAAAGTTTAGGAAAAAAAGGGGTTGGGGCTTCCTGGATGCTCCCGCAACCTGTGGCTGTCTGTACACACCTCTTTGGTGTACTCCTGATTCGTGCGCATGCTCAGTACTTCGGACTGTCGTAGATACGGCCCAGTTTGGGACGGGATTTTGGTCAAAGTGTGGTCCAAACGTCGGCAAATTTGGAGGTCGAAAAATTTTCCGACGAACTTCAAATTTTGCATGCTCCTAACACTCTATATTGCGCACTTGTCCTAAAAAATTGACAGACTTTCGCCGGGAAATTGCAGAGAAATTTCAAAGTTTAGGAAAAAAAGGGGTTGGGGCTTCCTGGATGCTCCCGCAACCTGTGGCTGTCTGTACACACCTCTTTGGTGTACTCCTGATTCGTGCGCATGCTCAGTACTTCGGACTGTCGTAGATACGGCCCAGTTTGGGACGGGATTTTGGTCAAAGTGTGGTCCAAACGTCGGCAAATTTGGAGGTCGAAAAATTTTCCGACGAACTTCAAATTGTGCATGCTCCTAACACTCTATATTGCGCACTTGTCCTAAAAAATTGACAGACTTTCGCCTGGAAATTGCAGAGAAATTTCAAAGTTTAGGATAAAAAGGGGTTGGGGCTTCCTGGATGCTCCCGCAACCTGTGGCTGTCTGTACACACCTCTTTGGTGTACTCCTGATTCGTGCGCATGCTCAGTACTTCGGACTGTCGTAGATACGGCCCAGTTTGGGACGGGATTTTGGTCAAAGTGTGGTCCAAACGTCGGCAAATTTGGAGGTCGAAAAATTTTCCGGCGAACTTCAAATTTTGCATGCGCCTAACACTCTATATTGCGCACTTGTCCAAAAAAATTGACAGACTTTCGCCGGGAAATTGCAGAGAAATTTCAAAGTTTAGGAAAAAAAGGGGTTGGGGCTTCCTGGATGCTCCCGCAACCTGTGGCTGTCTGTACACACCTCTTTGGTGTACTCCTGATTCGTGCGCATGCTCAGTACTTCGGACTGTCGTAGATACGGCCCAGTTTGGGACGGGATTTTGGTCAAAGTGTGGTCCAAACGTCGGCAAATTTGGAGGTCGAAAAATTTTCCGACGAACTTAAAATTGTGCATGCTCCTAACACTCTATATTGCGCACTTGTCCTAAAAAATTGACAGACTTTCGCCTGGAAATTGCAGAGAAATTTCAAAGTTTAGGAAAAAAAGGGGTTGGGGCTTCCTGGATGCTCCCGCAACCTGTGGCTGTCTGTACACACCTCTTTGGTGTACTCCTGATTCGTGCGCATGCTCAGTACTTCGGACTGTCGTAGATACGGACCAGTTTGGGACGGGATTTTGGTCAAAGTGTGGTCCAAACGTCGGCAAATTTGGAGGTCGAAAAATTTTCCGACGAACTTCAAATTGTGCATGCTCCTAACACTCTATATTGCGCACTTGTCCTAAAAAATTGACAGACTTTCGCCTGGAAATTGCAGAGAAATTTCAAAGTTTAGGAAAAAAAGGGGTTGGGGCTTCCTGGATGCTCCCGCAACCTGTGGCTGTCTGTACACACCTCTTTGGTGTACTCCTGATTCGTGCGCATGCTCAGTACTTCGGACTGTCGTAGATACGGCCCAGTTTGGGACGGGATTTTGGTCAAAGTGTGGTCCAAACGTCGGCAAATTTGGAGGTCGAAAAATTTTTCGACGAACTTCAAATTTTGCATGCTCCTAACACTCTTTATTGCGCACTTGTCCTAAAAAATTGACAGACTTTCGCCGGGAAATTGCAGAGAAATTTCAAAGTTTAGGAAAAAAAGGGGTTGGGGCTTCCTGGATGCTCCCGCAACCTGTGGCTGTCTGTACACACCTCTTTGGTGTACTCCTGATTCGTGCGCATGCTCAGTACTTCGGACTGTCGTAGATACGGCCCAGCTTGGGACGGGATTTTGGTCAAAGTGTGGTCCAAACGTCGGCAAATTTGGAGGTCGAAAAATTTTCCGACGAACTTCAAATTTTGCATGCTCCTAACACTCTATATTGCGCACTTGTCCTAAAAAATTGACAGACTTTCGCCGGGAAATTGCAGAGAAATTTCAAAGTTTAGAAAAAAAAGGGGTTGGAGCTTCCTGGATGCTCCCGCAACCTGTGGCTGTCTGTACACACCTCTTTGGTGTACTCCTGATTCGTGCGCATGCTCAGTACTTCGGACTGTCGTAGATACTGCCCAGTTTGGGACGGGATTTTGGTCAAAGTGTGGTCCAAACGTCGGCAAATTTGGAGGTCGAAAAATTTTCCGACGAACTTCAAATTTTGCATGCTCCTAACACTCTATATTGCGCACTTGTCCTAAAAAATTGACAGACTTTCGCCGGGAAATTGCAGAGAAATTTCAAAGTTTAGGAAAAAAAGGGGTTGGGGCTTCCTGAATGCTCCCGCAACCTGTGGCTGTCTGTACACACCTCTTTGGTGTACTCCTGATTCGTGCGCATGCTCAGTACTTCGGACTGTCGTAGATACGGCCCAGTTTGGGACGGGATTTTGGTCAAAGTGTGGTCCAAACGTCGGCAAATTTGGAGGTCGAAAAATTTTCCGACGAACTTCAAATTTTGCATGCTCCTAACACTCTATATTGCGCACTTGTCCTAAAAAATTGACAGACTTTCGCCGGGAAATTGCAGAGAAATTTCAAAGTTTAGGAAAAAAAGGGGTTGGGGCTTCCTGGACGCTCCCGCAACCTGTGGCTGTCTGTACACACCTCTTTGGTGTACTCCTGATTCGTGCGCATGCTCAGTACTTCGGACTGTCGTAGATACGGCCCAGTTTGGGACGGGATTTTGGTCAAAGTGTGGTCCAAACGTCGGAAAATTTGCAGGTCGAAAAATTTTCCGACGAACTTCAAATTTTGCATGCTCCTAACACTCTATATTGCGCACTTGTCCTAAAAAATTGACAGACTTTCGCCGGGAAATTGCAGAGAAATTTCAAAGTTTAGGAAAAAAAGGGGTTGGGGCTTCCTGGATGCTCCCGCAACCTGTCGTTGTCTGTACACACCTCTTTGGTGTACTCCTGATTTGTGCGCATGCTCAGTACTTCGGACTGTCGTAGATACGGCCCAGTTTGGAACGGGATTTTGGTCAAAGTGTGGTCCAAACGTCGGCAAATTTGGAGGTCGAAAAATTTTCCGACGAACTTCAAATTTTGCATGCTCCTAACACTCTATATTGCGCACTTGTCCTAAAAAATTGACAGACTTTCGCCGGGAAATTGCAGAGAAATTTCAAAGTTTAGGAAAAAAAGGGGTTGGGACTTCCTGGATGCTCCCGCAACCTGTGGCTGTCTGTACACACCTCTTTGGTGTACTCCTGATTCGTGCGCATGCTCAGTACTTCGGACTGTCGTAGATACGGCCCAGTTTGGGACGGGATTTTGGTCAAAGTGTGGTCCAAACGTCGGCAAATTTGGAGGTCGAAAAATTTTCCGACGAACTTCAAATTTTGCATGCTCCTAACACTCTATATTGCGCACTTGTCCTAAAAAATTGACAGACTTTCGCCGGGAAATTGCAGAGAAATTTCAAAGTTTAGGAAAAAAAGGGGTTGGGGCTTCCTGGATGCTCCCGCAACCTGTGGCTGTCTGTACACACCTCTTTGGTGTACTCCTGATTCGTGCGCATGCTCAGTACTTCGGACTGTCGTAGATACGGCCCAGTTTGGGACGGGATTTTGGTCAAAGTGTGGTCCAAACGTCGGCAAATTTGGAGGTCGAAAAATTTTCCGACGAACTTCAAATTTTGCATGCTCCTAACACTCTATATTGCGCACTTGTCCTAAAAAATTGACAGACTTTCGCCGGGAAATTGCAGAGAAATTTCAAAGTTTAGGAAAAAAAGGGGTTGGGGCTTCCTGGACGCTCCCGCAACCTGTGGCTGTCTGTACACACCTCTTTGGTGTACTCCTGATTCGTGCGCATGCTCAGTACTTCGGACTGTCGTAGATACGGCCCAGTTTGGGACGGGATTTTGGTCAAAGTGTGGTCCAAACGTCGGCAAATTTGCAGGTCGAAAAATTTTCCGACGAACTTCAAATTTTGCATGCTCCTAACACTCTATATTGCGCACTTGTCCTAAAAAATTGACAGACTTTCGCCGGGAAATTGCAGAGAAATTTCAAAGTTTAGGAAAAAAAGGGGTTGGGGCTTCCTGGATGCTCCCGCAACCTGTGGCTGTCTGTACACACCTCTTTGGTGTACTCCTGATTCGTGCGCATGCTCAGTACTTCGGACTGTCGTAGATACGGCCCAGTTTGGGACGGGATTTTGGTCAAAGTGTGGTCCAAACGTCGGCAAATTTGGAGGTCGAAAAATTTTCCGACGAACTTCAAATTGTGCATGCTCCTAACACTCTATATTGCGCACTTGTCCTAAAAAATTGACAGACTTTCGCCTGGAAATTGCAGAGAAATTTCAAAGTTTAGGATAAAAAGGGGTTGGGGCTTCCTGGATGCTCCCGCAACCTGTGGCTGTCTGTACACACCTCTTTGGTGTACTCCTGATTCGTGCGCATGCTCAGTACTTCGGACTGTCGTAGATACGGCCCAGTTTGGGACGGGATTTTGGTCAAAGTGTGGTCCAAACGTCGGCAAATTTGGAGGTCGAAAAATTTTCCGGCGAACTTCAAATTTTGCATGCGCCTAACACTCTATATTGCGCACTTGTCCAAAAAAATTGACAGACTTTCGCCGGGAAATTGCAGAGAAATTTCAAAGTTTAGGAAAAAAAGGGGTTGGGGCTTCCTGGATGCTCCCGCAACCTGTGGCTGTCTGTACACACCTCTTTGGTGTACTCCTGATTCGTGCGCATGCTCAGTACTTCGGACTGTCGTAGATACGGCCCAGTTTGGGACGGGATTTTGGTCAAAGTGTGGTCCAAACGTCGGCAAATTTGGAGGTCGAAAAATTTTCCGACGAACTTCAAATTGTGCATGCTCCTAACACTCTATATTGCGCACTTGTCCTAAAAAATTGACAGACTTTCGCCTGGAAATTGCAGAGAAATTTCAAAGTTTAGGAAAAAAAGGGGTTGGGGCTTCCTGGATGCTCCCGCAACCTGTGGCTGTCTGTACACACCTCTTTGGTGTACTCCTGATTCGTGCGCATGCTCAGTACTTCGGACTGTCGTAGATACGGACCAGTTTGGGACGGGATTTTGGTCAAAGTGTGGTCCAAACGTCGGCAAATTTGGAGGTCGAAAAATTTTCCGGCGAACTTCAAATTTTGCATGCGCCTAACACTCTATATTGCGCACTTGTCCAAAAAAATTGACAGACTTTCGCCGGGAAATTGCAGAGAAATTTCAAAGTTTAGGAAAAAAGGGGTTGGGGCTTCCTGGATGCTCCCGCAACCTGTGGCTGTCTGTACACACCTCTTTGGTGTACTCCTGATTCGTGCGCATGCTCAGTACTTCGGACTGTCGTAGATACGGCCCAGTTTGGGACGGGATTTTGGTCAAAGTGTGGTCCAAACGTCGGCAAATTTGGAGGTCGAAAAATTTTTCGACGAACTTCAAATTTTGCATGCTCCTAACACTCTATATTGCGCACTTGTCCTAAAAAATTGACAGACTTTCGCCGGGAAATTGCAGAGAAATTTCAAAGTTTAGGAAAAAAAGGGGTTGGGGCTTCCTGGATGCTCCCGCAACCTGTGGCTGTCTGTACACACCTCTTTGGTGTACTCCTGATTCGTGCGCATGCTCAGTACTTCGGACTGTCGTAGATACGGCCCAGCTTGGGACGGGATTTTGGTCAAAGTGTGGTCCAAACGTCGGCAAATTTGGAGGTCGAAAAATTTTCCGACGAACTTCAAATTTTGCATGCTCCTAACACTCTATATTGCGCACTTGTCCTAAAAAATTGACAGACTTTCGCCGGGAAATTGCAGAGAAATTTCAAAGTTTAGGAAAAAAAGGGGTTGGAGCTTCCTGGATGCTCCCGCAACCTGTGGCTGTCTGTACACACCTCTTTGGTGTACTCCTGATTCGTGCGCATGCTCAGTACTTCGGACTGTCGTAGATACTGCCCAGTTTGGGACGGGATTTTGGTCAAAGTGTGGTCCAAACGTCGGCAAATTTGGAGGTCGAAAAATTTTCCGACGAACTTCAAATTTTGCATGCTCCTAACACTCTATATTGCGCACTTGTCCTAAAAAATTGACAGACTTTCGCCGGGAAATTGCAGAGAAATTTCAAAGTTTAGGAAAAAAAGGGGTTGGGGCTTCCTGGATGCTCCCACAACCTGTGGCTGTCTGTACACACCTCTTTGGTGTACTCCTGATTCGTGCGCATGCTCAGTACTTCGGACTGTCGTAGATACGGCCCAGTTTGGGACGGGATTTTGGTCAAAGTGTGGTCCAAACGTCGGCAAATTTGGAGGTCGAAAAATTTTCCGACGAACTTCAAATTTTGCATGCTCCTAACACTCTATATTGCGCACTTGTCCTAAAAAATTGACAGACTTTCGCCGGGAAATTGCAGAGAAATTTCAAAGTTTAGGAAAAAAAGGGGTTGGGGCTTCCTGGACGCTCCCGCAACCTGTGGCTGTCTGTACACACCTCTTTGGTGTACTCCTGATTCGTGCGCATGCTCAGTACTTCGGACTGTCGTAGATACGGCCCAGTTTGGGACGGGATTTTGGTCAAAGTGTGGTCCAAACGTCGGCAAATTTGCAGGTCGAAAAATTTTCCGACGAACTTCAAATTTTGCATGCTCCTAACACTCTATATTGCGCACTTGTCCTAAAAAATTGACAGACTTTCGCCGGGAAATTGCAGAGAAATTTCAAAGTTTAGGAAAAAAAGGGGTTGGGGCTTCCTGGATGCTCCCGCAACCTGTGGTTGTCTGTACACACCTCTTTGGTGTACTCCTGATTTGTGCGCATGCTCAGTACTTCGGACTGTCGTAGATACGGCCCAGTTTGGAACGGGATTTTGGTCAAAGTGTGGTCCAAACGTCGGCAAATTTGGAGGTCGAAAAATTTTCCGACGAACTTCAAATTTTGCATGCTCCTAACACTCTATATTGCGCACTTGTCCTAAAAAATTGACAGACTTTCGCCGGGAAATTGCAGAGAAATTTCAAAGTTTAGGAAAAAAAGGGGTTGGGGCTTCCTGGATGCTCCCGCAACCTGTGGCTGTCTGTACACACCTCTTTGGTGTACTCCTGATTCGTGCGCATGCTCAGTACTTCGGACTGTCGTAGATACGGCCCAGTTTGGGACGGGATTTTGGTCAAAGTGTGGTCCAAACGTCGGCAAATTTGGAGGTCGAAAAATTTTCCGACGAACTTCAAATTTTGCATGCTCCTAACACTCTATATTGCGCACTTGTCCTAAAAAATTGACAGACTTTCGCCGGGAAATTGCAGAGAAATTTCAAAGTTTAGGAAAAAAAGGGGTTGGGGCTTCCTGGACGCTCCCGCAACCTGTGGCTGTCTGTACACACCTCTTTGGTGTACTCCTGATTCGTGCGCATGCTCAGTACTTCGGACTGTCGTAGATACGGCCCAGTTTGGGACGGGATTTTGGTCAAAGTGTGGTCCAAACGTCGGCAAATTTGCAGGTCGAAAAATTTTCCGACGAACTTCAAATTTTGCATGCTCCTAACACTCTATATTGCGCACTTGTCCTAAAAAATTGACAGACTTTCGCCGGGAAATTGCAGAGAAATTTCAAAGTTTAGGAAAAAAAGGGGTTGGGGCTTCCTGGATGCTCCCGCAACCTGTGGCTGTCTGTACACACCTCTTTGGTGTACTCCTGATTTGTGCGCATGCTCAGTACTTCGGACTGTCGTAGATACGGCCCAGTTTGGAACGGGATTTTGGTCAAAGTGTGGTCCAAACGTCGGCAAATTTGGAGGTCGAAAAATTTTCCGACGAACTTCAAATTTTGCATGCTCCTAACACTCTATATTGCGCACTTGTCCTAAAAAATTGACAGACTTTCGCCGGTTGCGGGAGCATCCAGGAAGCCCCAACCCCTTTTTTCCCTAAACTTTAAAATTTCTCTGCAATTTCCCGGCGAAAGTCTGTCAATTTTTTAGGACAAGTGCGCAATATAGAGTGTTAGGAGCATGCAAAATTTGAAGTTCGTCGGAAAATTTTTCGACCTCCAAATTTGCCGACGTTTGGACCACACTTTGATTCGTGCGCATGCTCAGTACTTCGGACTGTCGTAGATACGGCCCAGTTTGGGACAGGATTTTGGTCAAAGTGTGGTCCAAACGTCGGCAAATTTGGAGGTCGAAAATTTTTCCAACGAACTTCAAATTTTGCATGCTCCTAACACTCTATATTGCGCACTTGTCCTAAAAAATTGACAGACTTTCGCCCGGAAATTGCAGAGAAATTTCAATGTTTAGGAAAAAAAGGGGTTGGGGCTTCCTGGATGCTCCCGCAACCTGCGGCTGTCTGTACACACCTCTTTGGTGTACTCCTGATTCGTGCGCATGCTCAGTACTTCGGACTGTCGTAGATACGGCCCAGTTTGGGACGGGATTTTGGTCAAAGTGTGGTCCAAACGTCGGCAAATTTGGAGGTCGAAAATTTTTCCGACGAACTTCAAATTTTGCATGCTCCTAACACTCTATATTGCGCACTTGTCCTAAAAAATTGACAGACTTTCGCCGGGAAATTGCAGAGAAATTTCAAAGTTTAGGAAAAAAAGGGGTTGGGGCTTCCTGGATGCTCCCGCAACCTGTGGCTGTCTGTACACACCTCTTTGGTGTACTCCTGATTCGTGCGCATGCTCAGTACTTCGGACTGTCGTAGATACGGCCCAGCTTGGGACGGGATTTTGGTCAAAGTGTGGTCCAAACGTCGGCAAATTTGGAGGTCGAAAAATTTTCCGACGAACTTCAAATTTTGCATGCTCCTAACACTCTATATTGCGCACTTGTCCTAAAAAATTGACAGACTTTCGCCGGGAAATTGCAGAGAAATTTCAAAGTTTAGGAAAAAAAGGGGTTGGAGCTTCCTGGATGCTCCCGCAACCTGTGGCTGTCTGTACACACCTCTTTGGTGTACTCCTGATTCGTGCGCATGCTCAGTACTTCGGACTGTCGTAGATACTGCCCAGTTTGGGACGGGATTTTGGTCAAAGTGTGGTCCAAACGTCGGCAAATTTGGAGGTCGACAAATTTTCCGACGAACTTCAAATTTTGCATGCTCCTAACACTCTATATTGCGCACTTGTCCTAAAAAATTGACAGACTTTCGCCGGGAAATTGCAGAGAAATTTCAAAGTTTAGGAAAAAAAGGGGTTGGGGCTTCCTGGATGCTCCCGCAACCTGTGGCTGTCTGTACACACCTCTTTGGTGTACTCCTGATTCGTGCGCATGCTCAGTACTTCGGACTGTCGTAGATACGGCCCAGTTTGGGACGGGATTTTGGTCAAAGTGTGGTCCAAACGTCGGCAAATTTGGAGGTCGAAAAATTTTCCGACGAACTTCAAATTTTGCATGCTCCTAACACTCTATATTGCGCACTTGTCCTAAAAAATTGACAGACTTTCGCCGGGAAATTGCAGAGAAATTTCAAAGTTTAGGAAAAAAAGGGGTTGGGGCTTCCTGGACGCTCCCGCAACCTGTGGCTGTCTGTACACACCTCTTTGGTGTACTCCTGATTCGTGCGCATGCTCAGTACTTCGGACTGTCGTAGATACGGCCCAGTTTGGGACGGGATTTTGGTCAAAGTGTGGTCCAAACGTCGGCAAATTTGCAGGTCGAAAAATTTTCCGACGAACTTCAAATTTTGCATGCTCCTAACACTCTATATTGCGCACTTGTCCTAAAAAATTGACAGACTTTCGCCGGGAAATTGCAGAGAAATTTCAAAGTTTAGGAAAAAAAGGGGTTGGGGCTTCCTGGATGCTCCCGCAACCTGTGGTTGTCTGTACACACCTCTTTGGTGTACTCCTGATTTGTGCGCATGCTCAGTACTTCGGACTGTCGTAGATACGGCCCAGTTTGGAACGGGATTTTGGTCAAAGTGTGGTCCAAACGTCGGCAAATTTGGAGGTCGAAAAATTTTCCGACGAACTTCAAATTTTGCATGCTCCTAACACTCTATATTGCGCACTTGTCCTAAAAAATTGACAGACTTTCGCCGGGAAATTGCAGAGAAATTTCAAAGTTTAGGAAAAAAAGGGGTTGGGACTTCCTGGATGCTCCCGCAACCTGTGGCTGTCTGTACACACCTCTTTGGTGTACTCCTGATTCGTGCGCATGCTCAGTACTTCGGACTGTCGTAGATACGGCCCAGTTTGGGACGGGATTTTGGTCAAAGTGTGGTCCAAACGTCGGCAAATTTGGAGGTCGAAAAATTTTCCGACGAACTTCAAATTTTGCATGCTCCTAACACTCTATATTGCGCACTTGTCCTAAAAAATTGACAGACTTTCGCCGGGAAATTGCAGAGAAATTTCAAAGTTTAGGAAAAAAAGGGGTTGGGGCTTCCTGGATGCTCCCGCAACCTGTGGCTGTCTGTACACACCTCTTTGGTGTACTCCTGATTCGTGCGCATGCTCAGTACTTCGGACTGTCGTAGATACGGCCCAGTTTGGGACGGGATTTTGGTCAAAGTGTGGTCCAAACGTCGGCAAATTTGGAGGTCGAAAAATTTTCCGACGAACTTCAAATTTTGCATGCTCCTAACACTCTATATTGCGCACTTGTCCTAAAAAATTGACAGACTTTCGCCGGGAAATTGCAGAGAAATTTCAAAGTTTAGGAAAAAAAGGGGTTGGGGCTTCCTGGACGCTCCCGCAACCTGTGGCTGTCTGTACACACCTCTTTGGTGTACTCCTGATTCGTGCGCATGCTCAGTACTTCGGACTGTCGTAGATACGGCCCAGTTTGGGACGGGATTTTGGTCAAAGTGTGGTCCAAACGTCGGCAAATTTGCAGGTCGAAAAATTTTCCGACGAACTTCAAATTTTGCATGCTCCTAACACTCTATATTGCGCACTTGTCCTAAAAAATTGACAGACTTTCGCCGGGAAATTGCAGAGAAATTTCAAAGTTTAGGAAAAAAAGGGGTTGGGGCTTCCTGGATGCTCCCGCAACCTGTGGCTGTCTGTACACACCTCTTTGGTGTACTCCTGATTTGTGCGCATGCTCAGTACTTCGGACTGTCGTAGATACGGCCCAGTTTGGAACGGGATTTTGGTCAAAGTGTGGTCCAAACGTCGGCAAATTTGGAGGTCGAAAAATTTTCCGACGAACTTCAAATTTTGCATGCTCCTAACACTCTATATTGCGCACTTGTCCTAAAAAATTGACAGACTTTCGCCGGTTGCGGGAGCATCCAGGAAGCCCCAACCCCTTTTTTCCCTAAACTTTGAAATTTCTCTGCAATTTCCCGGCGAAAGTCTGTCAATTTTTTAGGACAAGTGCGCAATATAGAGTGTTAGGAGCATGCAAAATTTGAAGTTCGTCGGAAAATTTTTCGACCTCCAAATTTGCCGACGTTTGGACCACACTTTGATTCGTGCGCATGCTCAGTACTTCGGACTGTCGTAGATACGGCCCAGTTTGGGACGGGATTTTGGTCAAAGTGTGGTCCAAACGTCGGCAAATTTGGAGGTCGAAAATTTTTCCAACGAACTTCAAATTTTGCATGCTCCTAACACTCTATATTGCGCACTTGTCCTAAAAAATTGACAGACTTTCGCCCGGAAATTGCAGAGAAATTTCAATGTTTAGGAAAAAAAGGGGTTGGGGCTTCCTGGATGCTCCCGCAACCTGCGGCTGTCTGTACACACCTCTTTGGTGTACTCCTGATTCGTGCGCATGCTCAGTACTTCGGACTGTCGTAGATACGGCCCAGTTTGGGACGGGATTTTGGTCAAAGTGTGGTCCAAACGTCGGCAAATTTGGAGGTCGAAAATTTTTCCGACGAACTTCAAATTTTGCATGCTCCTAACACTCTATATTGCGCACTTGTCCTAAAAAATTGACAGACTTTCGCCGGGAAATTGCAGAGAAATTTCAAAGTTTAGGGAAAAAAGGGGTTGGGGCTTCCTGGATGCTCCCGCAACCTGTGGCTGTCTGTACACACCTCTTTGGTGTACTCCTGATTCGTGCGCATGCTCAGTACTTCGGACTGTCGTAGATACGGCCCAGTTTGGGACGGGATTTTGGTCAAAGTGTGGTCCAAACGTCGGCAAATTTGGAGGTCGAAAAATTTTCCGACGAACTTCAAATTTTGCATGCTCCTAACACTCTATATTGCGCACTTGTCCTAAAAAATTGACAGACTTTCGCCGGGAAATTGCAGAGAAATTTCAAAGTTTAGGAAAAAAAGGGGTTGGGGCTTCCTGGATGCTCCCGCAACCTGTGGCTGTCTGTACACACCTCTTTGGTGTACTCCTGATTCGTGCGCATGCTCAGTACTTCGGACTGTCGTAGATACGGCCCAGTTTGGGACGGGATTTTGGTCAAAGTGTGGTCCAAACGTCGGCAAATTTGGAGGTCGAAAAATTTTCCGACGAACTTCAAATTTTGCATGCTCCTAACACTCTATATTGCGCACTTGTCCTAAAAAATTGACAGACTTTCGCCAGGAAATTGCAGAGAAATTTCAAAGTTTAGGGAAAAAAGGGGTTGGGGCTTCCTGGATGCTCCCGCAACCTGTGGCTGTCTGTACACACCTCTTTGGTGTACTCCTGATTCGTGCGCATGCTCAGTACTTCGGACTGTCGTAGATACGGCCCAGTTTGGGACGGGATTTTGGTCAAAGTGTGGTCCAAACGTCGGCAAATTTGGAGGTCGAAAAATTTTCCGACGAACTTCAAATTTTGCATGCTCCTAACACTCTATATTGCGCACTTGTCCTAAAAAATTGACAGACTTTCGCCGGGAAATTGCAGAGAAATTTCAAAGTTTAGGAAACAAAGGGGTTGGGGCTTCCTGGATGCTCCCGCAACCTGTGGCTGTCTGTACACACCTCTTTGGTGTACTCCTGATTCGTGCGCATGCTCAGTACTTCGGACTGTCGTAGATACGGCCCAGTTTGGGACGGGATTTTGGTCAAAGTGTGGTCCAAACGTCGGCAAATTTGGAGGTCGAAAAATTTTCCGACGAACTTCAAATTTTGCATGCTCCTAACACGCTATATTGCGTACTTGTCCTAAAAAATTGACAGACTTTCGCCGGGAAATTGCAGAGAAATTTCAAAGTTTAGGAAAAAAAGGGGTTGGGGCTTCCTGGATGCTCCCGCAACCTGTGGCTGTCTGTACACACCTCTTTGGTGTACTCCTGATTCGTGCGCATGCTCAGTACTTCGGACTGTCGTAGATACGGCCCAGTTTGGGACGGGATTTTGGTCAAAGTGTGGTCCAAACGTCGACAAATTTGGAGGTCGAAAAATTTTCCGACGAACTTCAAATTTTGCATGCTCCTAACACTCTATATTGCGCACTTGTCCTAAAAAATTGACAGACTTTCGCCGGGAAATTGCAGAGAAATTTCAAAGTTTAGGAAAAAAAGGGGTTGGGGCTTCCTGGACGCTCCCGCAACCTGTGGCTGTCTGTACACACCTCTTTGGTGTACTCCTGATTCGTGCGCATGCTCAGTACTTCGGACTGTCGTAGATACGGCCCAGTTTGGGACGGGATTTTGGTCAAAGTGTGGTCCAAACGTCGGCAAATTTGGAGGTCGAAAAATTTTCCGACGAACTTCAAATTTTGCATGCTCCTAACACTCTATATTGCGCACTTGTCCTAACAAATTGACAGACTTTCGCCGGGAAATTGCAGAGAAATTTCAAAGTTTAGGAAAAAAAGGGGTTGGGGTTTCCTGGATGCTCCCGCAACCTGTGGCTGTCTGTACACACCTCTTTGGTGTACTCCTGATTCGTGCGCATGCTCAGTACTTCGGACTGTCGTAGATACGGCCCAGTTTGGGACGGGATTTTGGTCAAAGTGTGGTCCAAACGTCGGCAAATTTGGAGGTCGAAAAATTTTCCGACGAACTTCAAATTTTGCATGCTCCTAACACTCTATATTGCGCACTTGTCCTAACAAATTGACAGACTTTCGCCGGGAAATTGCAGAGAAATTTCAAAGTTTAGGAAAAAAAGGGGTTGGGGTTTCCTGGATGCTCCCGCAACCTGTGGCTGTCTGTACACACCTCTTTGGTGTACTCCTGATTCGTGCGCATGCTCAGTACTTCGGACTGTCGTAGATACGGCCCAGTTTGGGACGGGATTTTGGTCAAAGTGTGGTCCAAACGTCGGCAAATTTGGAGGTCGAAAATTTTTCCAACGAACTTCAAATTGTGCATGCTCCTAACACTCTATATTGCGCACTTGTCCTAAAAAATTGACAGACTTTCGCCGGGAAATTGCAGAGAAATTTCAAAGTTTAGGAAAAAAAGGGGTTGGGGCTTCCTGGACGCTCCCGCAACCTGTGGCTGTCTGTACACACCTCTTTGGTGTACTCCTGATTCGTGCGCATGCTCAGTACTTCGGACTGTCGTAGATACGGCCCAGTTTGGGACGGGATTTTGGTCAAAGTGTGGTCCAAACGTCGGCAAATTTGGAGGTCGAAAAATTTTCCGACGAACTTCAAATTTTGCATGCTCCTAACACTCTATATTGCGCACTTGTCCTAAAAAATTGACAGACTTTCGCCAGGAAATTGCAGAGAAATTTCAAAGTTTAGGGAAAAAAGGGGTTGGGGCTTCCTGGATGCTCCCGCAACCTGTGGCTGTCTGTACACACCTCTTTGGTGTACTCCTGATTCGTGCGCATGCTCAGTACTTCGGACTGTCGTAGATACGGCCCAGTTTGGGACGGGATTTTGGTCAAAGTGTGGTCCAAACGTCGGCAAATTTGGAGGTCGAAAAATTTTCCGACGAACTTCAAATTTTGCATGCTCCTAACACTCTATATTGCGCACTTGTCCTAAAAAATTGACAGACTTTCGCCCGGAAATTGCAGAGAAATTTCAAAGTTTAGGAAAAAAAGGGGTTGGGGCTTCCTGGATGCTCCCGCAACCTGTGGCTGTCTGTACACACCTCTTTGGTGTACTCCTGATTCGTGCGCATGCTCAGTACTTCGGACTGTCGTAGATACGGCCCAGTTTGGGACGGGATTTTGGTCAAAGTGTGGTCCAAACGTCGGCAAATTTGGAGGTCGAAAAATTTTCCGACGAACTTCAAATTTTGCATGCTCCTAACACTCTATATTGCGCACTTGTCCTAAAAAATTGACAGACTTTCGCCTAGACTTGGTTCCAAGTCCGAGATCCTGTTTGGTTTTCCGTTTCCGATTTTTGAAATGTATGGACAGGGAACTAGTCTATTTCGGTTCAGGATCTCGGACTTGGGACTTCTGCACGCCAGCTACATTCATGTATTCACCAGTTAGATTTACATACAGCGCGGTTTCCGTAGCGACGGCCAATTGGAACGTATACAAATCCGGGTGGTCGGGTCTATATGCTTCACAGGTAAGATGAGGTTTACCATTTTCGCAGCCTTCTTTTTAAAACTGTTTCTGTGGTTTGTTGTTAGGAAGAATTAGTGCCATAAGCATGAAATGTTGTAATATTTTGAATGGAAATAAAAATAAAACGTACTCCTGACACTTACTCGTGTCGCAATACACATCTGTTACCTTTTGGTAGAATGGAATAGTCGCTTTGTAATCCTCTCAGTGCATGTATTTTAGTGCAACTGCTGTTGCGAACGTACATGGGTGCGAAAAACTTTAAAAATGTTGTGCACTTGTTTTCATGCAAGGCAAATGCCGAGACCAAAACGCAAAAAAAAGCAGGTATACCGTACCGGGGTACGTTTTGTATTCGTGGTATTTGTCAAAACTGGGGACACGCAACAGCAGAACCTTTCTGATGACAAAATCTATATTCTTTTGAAGCGGTTTGAGAGTGATCGTTACCGATTTACCCGGCCGATTTGATAACGCGTGGCGCCCGGCGAGCTCCCCGCACCCGTACAAAAGACGCGAGGCGACCAATTGCCAACTCGACCGTAAACCAAATCGACCGCGAACCGACCGTAGTTCAAGTTTTTCTTTGAAACTTGGAATTTGTATGTCCAAAAATACTGCAACTATTAATGATGTGTCACTACACCCGTAACTTCGGTCAGTCAATCGGGCAAACGGTCGACTTGACCCGAGTCCATACTATTATACTGCATCCATTTCGTAACAAATTTACCTACTTTCCTGATGAAGGGTTCGACGTCACATAAGCCCTCCTACATTTAAACCTATGAGACAACTCAAGAAGACTTTTTTCCTACCCTAAAATCTCCATATTTTAAGAAAAAAAACCTTGCAGTGAGTGGTCGTGGCTCTTCATGGGGAACACATTCAAAATTTATCTTGACAAACTCCTTCAAATGAGAGGTCTGCAATTTTCAGGTTATTAAAACTGATGTTAATGTGGATTTTGATGCACAAAATCAGGGTTGTAACTTGTCTCCTTCTGCTCGAGTCCCAAGTCAAGTCAAGTCAAGTCAGGCATATTGGTCAAGTTTGCTCGTTAAGTCGAGTAGTCACGACAATAAATTTGTCAAACTAATTTCAAATTGAGTCTTAACAATGGAACTCACATGCTTTTAGCCAAGGTTTCTTTAGTGCTGAAATTCGGTCCCCAAAATGACAAAAAATGCATTAAAAAAATATGTTATTTTTGGCTGAATCAAATAAAAAAATCTGACTCATGTCAAGTCTTTTGAGGTTTGAGTCTCAAGTCGAGCCATATCATTTGGGGTTTGAGTCTCGAGTCAACTAGAGTCTGAGTCTCGAGATCGCCTGCACAAAATAAGGCAAATTTTAGCAATCATGTTCAGGATCAACATTTAAACGGCATGAGGAAATATGCTTGTAACACTGTTGTAATTCAGATATTTAGTTGGTTTTATACTGCGGTATTCCTTTTTAAACAAAAAATGCTCTACATTAAACATGTTATACATGTATTGCTTAAAATGCCTCCCGAAGAGATTGTAGGTTTAAAAAATTGTCACAATTTGTATACATGTATACCCAGCACGATTTGGGACCTATGACTCAACACACTCTCTTGGATGTTTCAGACACAATAGGGGGACAATGGTAGGGGGGTTGGGGGAGGTGGACAATGGTAGGGGGAGTACCCTTGGCCCCATATCGTGCTGCATATGAATTTGTAGGCACAAAATGAGTATAAAAAACGCCCTCATTTTTGCAGCTTGTGAATCTACCTAATATATTACAAGAAAAAGGAGATCAAACAAAGATCATGGCAAATTGTAGCAAATCCTACGAGACAATTCAATTGTACCTGTATTTTTATGTTAGTAAATTCTACTTTTAAAAATGTTAGATACCTCAGTGAAACAGAGTGAAATATATATTTTTAATCTGGCTAATTAACCTAGGAAGGACTGGGGGGCTCTTCAGAGGCCCCAGAAACATAAAGTCTTGGAAACAAAATATTGGACCACCTATGTCTTGAATTATTCAACAAAATCCCTCAGCAACCAGGCTTATGTTTATGATATTTGGTCTTAGACAATAGTCATTAGCTCAGGAGGCTTACAAGGCATCAAATATGTAAGACATGCCTTAAACAATTCTTACATACTTATTTTTGTTGTCTATGCAGGTTGTAGGTGGTCCAATAATTTTTTCCCAAGGCTGTGTGTTGGAGCTACTAGATGTTGCAAAGTACTCAAATTGTGCTCTAATCACCGTAGGAAAATATCATGCTGTCCATATCATGCTGAACTCCTCTTTACGTTTTGTGGCAGTTCCTTCAATCTTGTACTTGTGAATAACTAGTCCCTGAGAATCTGCAACTCATCACAAAGGTATTGCCAAGGCGCAGATCCGCCAAGGCTTCCTGCAGTGAGTTCAAGCTGAGCTCTCGAAGTAGTCCTGCCTCAGTTGGACTCTGTGCACAAATACAAGTAAAAAGGTTATTGGTATAAATTACCATACTTTGCCTTTCCTGACATATACATGCGTCACAGGAGCTAATTAACAGATGCAGTTTTTGGATGCATGTTTCTGAATTCGAGCACCTGACCAAAATAATATAAAATTTCCCCACACACCCCTCCACCGCCCCCAAAAAGTGAATATACGTGAATCTACCTGCTTCTGCTTACTAATTAGGGTAATATTTCCCTTAATAAGTGGGGGTTTGGTCACATTTTTTCATGCCCCCAGGGTGGGGATTTTGACAAAAGAAAATCATATTGTCTGTGCACATGGGAGCAAAACGTGCATTATTTTGCATCGCACACCCGTACCCCTGGGTGGGGATTTTGTCACCTAGATTTTGCCCCACAGGAGTGGGATTTTGTCACTCGAAAAGTGACAATCCCCTTCTCTGAGGTGGGATAGAGCGGGGAAGTGGTTGGGGAAACAAGTCATACATGTAGGCCTATGTGCATAGGGCCTACATCATGACATGTAATTGTTTTTGCCCTTTCCCAAGTATGACAAATACACTAAATGTTTTCCCCTAAGACACTATCGGGAAAACTTCAAGTTCATAGCATACGTGCTCGGATCAGGTGGGATTTGAACACACGACTTCCTGCTAACAAAGCAGATGCCTGCTTCTAGTTCACTAGCATGCTTGCTCAAGTTTGACTTTTTGGCAGGATTACCCGAAAGAATGGAGAACTCTGGCTTCAGTCTTCAGACAATGTCAGACCTCAGGCCTATTATTACTTATTTTATTAGGACAACAAATGAGAGATTCGTATTCCTAAATTTGGGTTTTTCATTAAATCAGCAAGTTACTGAGGTTTGATAAGTATTAACATTTTCAAGATTTTTTTCTGCTCAACTTCTCCATTCTTACTGCATGTAAGTCTTAGTCATATGTTAACATATCAACGTACCGTGAAACCGGGTAGAGGCCGCCTGGCCCCGCGCCGCAGCCGGGCGCGGCCCACGACCGCCCGGCCCAGGCAGCGCTAGGCCAGCCAGGCATGTGCCGGCACAGTCCGCGTATGGTAATCTTTTCTAATTTTAAGTGATTACCTGTTGAAGATTCAATTCAGGTGATGTTATAACCATGTCATGTACCCCCAGATTCTTTCACCATCTCAACCATCTGCGAATGTCAGTAAATTATCAACCGATATGTCAGAATGTTGTATTATTTACAACAGGTTTGTAAACAATCCAACACGACCATGTACCAGCAGACGACACGACTCGCATATACATCCTCTAAAAGATTTCTAATGAATATTCATTACAACGTAAGGCTCCCTGTGACTTCGACCAATCATATCGTTACGTCCTGTTTTGGACTTAATTCCATAGACCGTGTACAACTGGCGTGCAGAAGTCCCAAGTCCGAGATCCTGAACCGAAATAGACTAGTTCCCTGTCCATACATTTCAAAAATCGGAAACGGAAAACAAAACAGGATCTCGGACTTGGAACCAAGTCTAACTTTCGCCGGGAAATTGCAGAGAAATTTCAAAGTTTAGGAAAAAAAGGGGTTGGGGCTTCCTGGATGCTCCCGCAACCTGTGGCTGTCTGTACACACCTCTTTGGTGTACTCCTGATTCGTGCGCATGCTCAGTACTTCGGACTGTCGTAGATACGGCCCAGTTTGGGACGGGATTTTGGTCAAAGTGTGGTCCAAACGTCGGCAAATTTGGAGGTCGACAAATTTTCCGACGAACTTCAAATTTTGCATGCTCCTAACACTCTATATTGCGCACTTGTCCTAAAAAATTGACAGACTTTCGCCGGGAAATTGCAGAGAAATTTCAAAGTTTAGGAAAAAAAGGGGTTGGGGCTTCCTGGATGCTCCCGCAACCTGTGGCTGTCTGTACACACCTCTTTGGTGTACTCCTGATTCGTGCGCATGCTCAGTACTTCGGACTGTCGTAGATACGGCCCAGTTTGGGACGGGATTTTGGTCAAAGTGTGGTCCAAACGTCGGCAAATTTGGAGGTCGAAAAATTTTCCGACGAACTTCAAATTTTGCATGCTCCTAACACTCTATATTGCGCACTTGTCCTAAAAAATTGACAGACTTTCGCCGGGAAATTGCAGAGAAATTTCAAAGTTTAGGAAAAAAAGGGGTTGGGGCTTCCTGGATGCTCCCGCAACCTGTGGCTGTCTGTACACACCTCTTTGGTGTACTCCTGATTCGTGCGCATGCTCAGTACTTCGGACTGTCGTAGATACGGCCCAGTTTGGGACGGGATTTTGGTCAAAGTGTGGTCCAAACGTCGGCAAATTTGGAGGTCGAAAAATTTTCCGACGAACTTCAAATTTTGCATGCTCCTAACACTCTATATTGCGCACTTGTCCTAAAAAATTGACAGACTTTCGCCGGGAAATTGCAGAGAAATTTCAAAGTTTAGGAAAAAAGGGGTTGGGGCTTCCTGGATGCTCCCGCAACCTGTGGCTGTCTGTACACACCTCTTTGGTGTACTCCTGATTCGTGCTCATGCTCAGTACTTCGGACTGTCGTAGATACGGCCCAGTTTGGGACGGGATTTTGGTCAAAGTGTGGTCCAAACGTCGGCAAATTTGGAGGTCGAAAAATTTTCCCAAGAACTTCAAATTTTGCATGCTCCTAACACTCTACATTGCGCACTTGTCCTAAAAAATTGACAGACTTTCGCCGGGAAATTGCAGAGAAATTTCAAAGTTTAGGAAAAAAAGGGGTTGGGGCTTCCTGGATGCTCCCGCAACCTGTGGCTGTCTGTACACACCTCTTTGGTGTACTCCTGATTCGTGCGCATGCTCAGTACTTCGGACTGTCGTAGATACGGCCCAGTTTGGGACGGGATTTTGGTCAAAGTGTGGTCCAAACGTCGGCAAATTTAGAGGTCGAAAAATTTTCCGACGAACTTCAAATTTTGCATGCTCCTAACACTCTATATTGCGCACTTGTCCTAACAAATTGACAGACTTTCGCCGGGAAATTGCAGAGAAATTTCAAAGTTTAGGAAAAAAAAGGGGTTGGGGCTTCCTGGATGCTCCCGCAACCTGTGGCTGTCTGTACACACCTCTTTGGTGTACTCCTGATTCGTGCTCATGCTCAGTACTTCGGACTGTCGTAGATACGGCCCAGTTTGGGACGGGATTTTGGTCAAAGTGTGGTCCAAACGTCGGCAAATTTGGAGGTCGAAAAATTTTCCCAAGAACTTCAAATTTTGCATGCTCCTAACACTCTATATTGCGCACTTGTCCTAAAAAATTGACAGACTTTCGCCGGGAAATTGCAGAGAAATTTCAAAGTTTAGGAAAAAAAGGGGTTGGGGCTTCCTGGATGCTCCCGCAACCTGTGGCTGTCTGTACACACCTCTTTGGTGTACTCCTGATTCGTGCGCATGCTCAGTACTTCGGACTGTCGTAGATACGGCCCAGTTTGGGACGGGATTTTGGTCAAAGTGTGGTCCAAACGTCGGCAAATTTGGAGGTCGAAAAATTGTCCGACGAACTTCAAATTTTGCATGCTCCTAACACTCTATATTGCGCACTTGTCCTAAAAAATTGACAGACTTTCGCCGGGAAATTGCAGAGACATTTCCAAGTTTAGGAAAAAAAGGGGTTGGGGCTTCCTGGATGCTCCCGCAACCTGTGGCTGTCTGTACACACCTCTTTGGTGTACTCCTGATTCGTGCGCATGCTCAGTACTTCGGACTGTCGTAGATACGGCCCAGTTTGGGACGGGATTTTGGTCAAAGTGTGGTCCAAACGTCGGCAAATTTGGAGGTCGAAAAATTTTCCGACGAACTTCAAATTGTGCATGCTCCTAACACTCTATATTGCGCACATGTCCTAAACAATTGACAGACTTTCGCCGGGAAATTGCAGAGAAATTTCAAAGTTTAGGAAAAAAAGGGGTTGGGGCTTCCTGGATGCTCCCGCAACCTGTGGCTGTCTGTACACACCTCTTTGGTGTACTCCTGATTCGTGCGCATGCTCAGTACTTCGGACTTTCGTCGATACGGCCCAGTTTGGGACGGGATTTTGGTCAAAGTGTGGTCCAAACGTCGGCAAATTTGGAGGTCGAAAAAATGTCCGACGAACTTCAAATTTTGCATGCTCCTAACACTCTATATTGCGCACTTGTCCTACAAAATTGACAGACTTTCGCCGGGAAATTGCAGAGAAATTTCAAAGTTTAGGAAAAAAGGGGTTGGGGCTTCCTGGATGCTCCCGCAACCTGTGGCTGTCTGTACACACCTCTTTGGTGTACTCCTGATTCGTGCGCATGCTCAGTACTTCGGACTGTCGTAGATACGGCCCAGTTTGGGACGGGATTTTGGTCAAAGTGTGGTCCAAACGTCGGCAAATTTGGAGGTCGAAAAATTTTCCGACGAACTTCAAATTTTGCATGCTCCTAACACTCTATATTGCGCACTTGTCCTAAAAAATTTACAGACTTTCGCCGGGAAATTGCAGAGAAATTTCAAAGTTTAGGAAAAAAAGGGGTTGGGGCTTCCTGGATGCTCCCGCAACCTGTGGCTGTCTGTACACACCTCTTTGGTGTACTCCTGATTCGTGCGCATGCTCAGTACTTCGGACTGTCTTAGATACGGCCCAGTTTGGGACGGGATTTTGGTCAAAGTGTGGTCCAAACGTCGGCAAATTTGGAGGTCGAACAATTTTCCGACGAACTTCAAATTTTGCATGCTCCTAACACTCTACATTGCGCACTTGTCCTAAAAAATTGACAGACTTTCGCCGGGAAATTGCAGAGAAATTTCAAAGTTTAGGAAAAAAAGGGGTTGGGGCTTCCTGGATGCTCCCGCAACCTGTGGCTGTCTGTACACACCTCTTTGGTGTACTCCTGATTCGTGCGCATGCTCAGTACTTCGGACTGTCGTAGATACGGCCCAGTTTGGGACGGGATTTTGGTCAAAGTGTGGTCCAAACGTCGGCAAATTTAGAGGTCGAAAAATTTTCCGACGAACTTCAAATTTTGCATGCTCCTAACACTCTATATTGCGCACTTGTCCTAACAAATTGACAGACTTTCGCCGGGAAATTGCAGAGAAATTTCAAAGTTTAGGAAAAAAAAGGGGTTGGGGCTTCCTGGATGCTCCCGCAACCTGTGGCTGTCTGTACACACCTCTTTGGTGTACTCCTGATTCGTGCTCATGCTCAGTACTTCGGACTGTCGTAGATACGGCCCAGTTTGGGACGGGATTTTGGTCAAAGTGTGGTCCAAACGTCGGCAAATTTGGAGGTCGAAAAATTTTCCCAAGAACTTCAAATTTTGCATGCTCCTAACACTCTATATTGCGCACTTGTCCTAAAAAATTGACAGACTTTCGCCGGGAAATTGCAGAGAAATTTCAAAGTTTAGGAAAAAAAGGGTTGGGCTTCCTGGATGCTCCGCAACCTGTGGCTGTCTGTACACCACCTCTTTGGTGTACTCCTGATTCGTGCGCATGCTCAGTACTTCGGACTGTCGTAGATACGGCCCAGTTGGGACGGGATTTTGGTCAAAGTGTGGTCCAAACGTCGGCAAATTTGGAGGTCGAAAAATTGTCCGACGAACTTCAAATTTTGCATGCTCCTAACACTCTATATTGCGCACTTGTCCTAAAAAATTGACAGACTTTCGCCGGGAAATTGCAGAGACATTTCCAAGTTTAGGAAAAAAAGGGGTTGGGGCTTCCTGGATGCTCCCGCAACCTGTGGCTGTCTGTACACACCTCTTGGTGTACTCCTGATTCGTGCGCATGCTCAGTACTTCGGACTGTCGTAGATACGGCCCAGTTTGGGACGGGATTTTGGTCAAAGTGTGGTCCAAACGTCGGCAAATTTGGAGGTCGAAAAATTTTCCGACGAACTTCAAATTGTGCATGCTCCTAACACTCTATATTGCGCACATGTCCTAAACAATTGACAGACTTTCGCCGGGAAATTGCAGAGAAATTTCAAAGTTTAGGAAAAAAAGGGGTTGGGGCTTCCTGGATGCTCCCGCAACCTGTGGCTGTCTGTACACACCTCTTTGGTGTACTCCTGATTCGTGCGCATGCTCAGTACTTCGGACTTTCGTCGATACGGCCCAGTTTGGGACGGGATTTTGGTCAAAGTGTGGTCCAAACGTCGGCAAATTTGGAGGTCGAAAAAATGTCCGACGAACTTCAAATTTTGCATGCTCCTAACACTCTATATTGCGCACTTTGTCCTACAAAATTGACAGACTTTCGCCGGGAAATTGCAGAGAAATTTCAAAGTTTAGGAAAAAAAGGGGTTGGGGCTTCCTGGATGCTCCCGCAACCTGTGGCTGTCTGTACACACCTCTTTGGTGTACTCCTGATTCGTGCGCATGCTCAGTACTTCGGACTGTCGTAGATACGGCCCAGTTTGGGACGGGATTTTGGTCAAAGTGTGGTCCAAACGTCGGCAAATTTGGAGGTCGAAAAATTTTCCGACGAACTTCAAATTTTGCATGCTCCTAACACTCTATATTGCGCACTTGTCCTAAAAAATTTACAGACTTTCGCCGGGAAATTGCAGAGAAATTTCAAAGTTTAGGAAAAAAAGGGGTTGGGGCTTCCTGGATGCTCCCGCAACCTGTGGCTGTCTGTACACACCTCTTTGGTGTACTCCTGATTCGTGCGCATGCTCAGTACTTCGGACTGTCTTAGATACGGCCCAGTTTGGGACGGGATTTTGGTCAAAGTGTGGTCCAAACGTCGGCAAATTTGGAGGTCGAACAATTTTCCGACGAACTTCAAATTTTGCATGCTCCTAACACTCTATATTGCGCACTTGTCCTAAAAATTGACAGACTTTCGCCGGGAAATTGCAGAGAAATTTCAAAGTTTAGGTAAAAAAGGGGTTGGGCTTCCTGGATGCTCCCGCAACCTGTGGCTGTCTGTACACACCTCTTTGGTGTACTCCTGATTCGTGCGCATGCTCAGTACTTCGGACTGTCGTAGATACGGCCCAGTTTGGGACGGGATTTTGGTCAAAGTGTGGTCCAAACGTCGGCAAATTTGGAGGTCGAAAAATTTTCCGACGAACTTCAAATTTTGCATCCTCCTTACACTCTATATTGCGCACTTGTCCTAAAAAAATTGACAGACTTTCGCCGGGAAATTGCAGAGAAATTTCAAAGTTTAGGGAAAAAAGGGGTTGGGGCTTCCTGGATGCTCCCGCAACCTGTGGCTGTCTGTACACACCTCTTTGGTGTACTCCTGATTCGTGCGCATGCTCAGTACTTCGGACTGTCGTAGATACGGCCCAGTTTGGGACGGGATTTTGGTCAAAGTGTGGTCCAAACGTCGGCAAATTTGGAGGTCGAAAATTTTTCAAACGAACTTCAAATTTTGCATGCTCCTAACACTCTATATTGCGCACTTGTCCTAAAAAATTGACAGACTTTCGCCGGGAAATTGCAGAGAAATTTCAAAGTTTAGGAAAAAAAGGGGTTGGGGCTTCCTGGATGCTCCCGCAACCTGTGGCTGTCTGTACACACCTCTTTGGTGTACTCCTGATTCGTGCGCATGCTCAGTACTTCGGACTGTCGTAGATACGGCCCAGTTTGGGACGGGATTTTGGTCAAAGTGTGGTCCAAACGTCGGCAAATTTGGAGGTCGAAAAATTTTCCGACGAACTTCAAATTTTGCATGCTCCTAACACTCTATATTGCGCACTTGTCCTAAAAAATTGACAGACTTTCGCCGGGAAATTGCAGAGAAATTTCAAAGTTTAGGAAAAAAAGGGGTTGGGGCTTCCTGGATGCTCCCGCAACCTGTGGCTGTCTGTACACACCTCTTTGGTGTACCCCTGATTCGTGCGCATGCTCAGTACTTCGGACTGTCGTAGATACGGCCCAGTTTGGGACGGGATTTTGGTCAAAGTGTGGTCCAAACGTCGGCAAATTTGGAGGTCGAAAAATTTTCCGACGAACTTCAAATTTTGCATGCTCCTAACACTCTATATTGCGCACTTGTCCTAAAAAATTGACAGACTTTCGCCGGGAAATTGCAGAGAAATTTCAAAGTTTAGGAAAAAAGGGGTTGGGGCTTCCTGGATGCTCCCGCAACCTGTGGCTGTCTGTACACACCTCTTTGGTGTACCCCTGATTCGTGGCGCATGCTCAGTACTTCGGACTGTCGTAGATACGGCCCAGTTTGGGACGGGATTTTGGTCAAAGTGTGGTCCAAACGTCGGCAAATTTGGAGGTCGAACAATTTTCCGACGAACTTCAAATTTTGCATGCTCCTAACACTCTATATTGCGCACTTGTCCTAAAAAATTGACAGACTTTCGCCGGAAATTGCAGAGAAATTTCAAAGTTTAGGAAAAAAAGGGGTTGGGGCTTCCTGGATGCTCCCGCAACCTGTGGCTGTCTGTACACACCTCTTTGGTGTACTCCTGATTCGTGCGCATGCTCAGTACTTCGGACTGTCGTAGATACGGCCAGTTTGGGACGGGATTTTGGTCAAAGTGTGGTCCAAACGTCGGCAAATTTGGAGGTCCAAAAATTTTCCGACAAACTTCAAATTTTGCATGCTCCTAACACTCTATATTGCGCACTTGTCCTAAAAAATTGACAGACTTTCGCCGGGAAATTGCAGAGAAATTTCAAAGTTTAGGAAAAAAAGGGGTTGGGGCTTCCTGGATGCTCCCACAACCTGTGGCTGTCTGTACACACCTCTTTGGTGTACTCCTGATTCGTGCGCATGCTCAGTACTTCGGACTGTCGTAGATACGGCCCAGTTTGGGACGGGATTTTGGTCAAAGTGTGGTCCAAACGTCGGCAAATTTGGAGGTCGAAAAATTTTCCGACGAACTTCAAATTTTGCATGCTCCTAACACTCTATATTGCGCACTTGTCCTAAAAAATTGACAGACTTTCGCCGGGAATTGCAGAGAAATTTCAAAGTTTAGGAAAAAAGGGGTTGGGGCTTCCTGGATGCTCCCGCAACCTGTGGCTGTCTGTACACACCTCTTTGGTGTACTCCTGATTCGTGCGCATGCTCAGTACTTCGGACTGTCGTAGATACGGCCCAGTTTGGTCCAAACGTCGGCAAATTTGGAGGTCGAAAAATTTTCCTACGAACTTCAAATTTTGCATGCTCCTAACACTCTATATTGCGCACTTGTCCTAAAAAATTGACAGACTTTCGCCGGGAAATTGCAGAGAAATTTCAAAGTTTAGGAAAAAAAGGGGTTGGGGCTTCCTGGATGCTCCCGCAACCTGTGGCTGTCTGTACACACCTCTTTGGTGTACTCCTGATTCGTGCGCATGCTCAGTACTTCGGACTGTCGTAGATACGGCCCAGTTTGGGACGGGATTTTGGTAAAAGTGTGGTCCAAACGTCGGCAAATTTGGAGGTCGAAAAATTTTCCGACGAACTTCAAATTTTGCATGCTCCTAACACTCTATATTGCGCACTTGTCCTAAAAAATTGACAGACTTTCGCCGGGAAATTGCAGAGAAATTTCAAAGTTTAGGAAAAAAAGGGGTTGGGCTTCCTGGATGCTCCCGCAACCTGTGGCTGTCTGTACACACCTCTTTGGTGTACTCCTGATTCGTGCGCATGCTCAGTACTTCGGACTGTCGTACATACGGCCCAGTTTGGGACGGATTTTGGTCAAAGTGGTGGTCCAAACGTCGGCAAATTTGGAGGTCGAAAAATTTTCCGACGAACTTCAAATTTTGCATGCTCCTAACACTCTATATTGCGCACTTGTCCTAAAAATTGACAGACTTTCGCCGGGAAATTGCAGAGAAATTTCAAAGTTTAGGAAAAAAAGGGGTTGGGGCTTCCTGGATGCTCCCGCAACCTGTGGCTGTCTGTACACACCTCTTTGGTGTACTCCTGATTCGTGCGCATGCTCAGTACTTCGGACTGTCGTAGATACGGCCCAGTTTGGGACGGGATTTTGGTCAAAGTGTGGTCCAAACGTCGGCAAATTTGGAGGTCGAAAAAATTTCCGACGAACTTCAAATTTTGCATGCTCCTAACACTCTATATTGCGCACTTGTCCTAAAAAATTGACAGACTTTCGCCGGGAAATTGCAGAGAAATTTCAAAGTTTAGGAAAAAAAGGGGTTGGGGCTTCCTGGATGCTCCCGCAACCTGTGGCTGTCTGTACACACCTCTTGGTGTACTCCTGATTCGTGCGCATGCTCAGTACTTCGGACTGTCGTAGATACGGCCCAGTTTGGGACGGGATTTTGGTCAAAGTGTGGTCCAAACGTCGGCAAATTTTGGAGGTCGAAAAATTTTCCGACGAACTTCAAATTTTGCATGCTCCTAACACTCTATATTGCGCACTTGTCCTAAAAAATTGACAGACTTTCGCCGGGAAATTGCAGAGAAATTTCAAAGTTTAGGAAAAAAAGGGGTTGGGGCTTTCTGGATGCTCCCGCAACCTGTGGCTGTCTGTACACACCTCTTTGGTGTACTCCTGATTCGTGCGCATGCTCAGTACTTCGGACTGTCGTAGATACGGCCCAGTTTGGGACGGGATTTTGGTCAAAGTGTGGTCCAAACGTCGGCAAATTTGGAGGTCGAAACATTTTCCGACGAACTTCAATTTTGCATGCTCCTAACACTCTATATTGCGCACTTGTCCTAACAAATTGACAGACTTTCGCCGGGAAATTGCAGAGAAATTTCAAAGTTTAGGAAAAAAAGGGGTTGGGGCTTCCTGGATGCTACCGCAACCTGTGGCTGTCTGTACACACCTCTTTGGTGTACTCCTGATTCGTGCGCATGCTCAGTACTTCGGACTGTCGTAGATACGGCCCAGTTTGGGACGGGATTTGGGTCAAAGTGTGGTCCAAACGTCGGCAAATTTGGAGGTCGAAAAATTTTCCGACGAACTTCAAATTTTGCATGCTCCTAACACTCTATATTGCGCACTTGTCCTAAAAAATTGACAGACTTTCGCCGGGAAATTGCAGAGAAATTTCAAAGTTTAGGAAAAAAAGGGGTTGGGGCTTCCTGGATGCTCCCGCAACCTGTGGCTGTCTGTACACACCTCTTTGGTGTACTCCTGATTCGTGCGCATGCTCAGTACTTCGGACTGTCGTAGATACGGCCCAGTTTGGGACGGGATTTTGGTCAAAGTGTGGTCCAAACGTCGGCAAATTTGGAGGTCGAACAATTTTCCGACGAACTTCAAATTTTGCATGCTCCTAACACTCTATATTGCGCACTTGTCCTAAAAAATTGACAGACTTTCGCCGGGAAATTGCAGAGAAATTTCAAAGTTTAGGAAAAAAAGGGTTGGGGCTTCCTGGATGCTCCCGCAACCTGTGGCTGTCTGTACACACCTCTTTGGTGTACCCCTGATTCGTGCGCATGCTCAGTACTTCGGACTGTCGTAGATACGGCCCAGTTTGGGACGGGATTTTGGTCAAAGTGTGGTCCAAACGTCGGCAAATTTGGAGGTCGAAAAATTTTCCGACGAACTTCAAATTTTGCATGCTCCTAACACTCTATATTGCGCACTTGTCCTAAAAAATTGACAGACTTTCGCCGGGAAATTGCAGAGAAATTTCAAAGTTTAGGAAAAAAAGGGGTTGGGGCTTCCTGGATGCTCCCGCAACCTGTGGCTGTCTGTACACACCTCTTTGGTGTACCCCTGATTCGTGCGCATGCTCAGTACTTCGGACTGTCGTAGATACGGCCCAGTTTGGGACGGGATTTTGGTCAAAGTGTGGTCCAAACGTCGGCAAATTTGGAGGTCGAAAAATTTTCCGACGAACTTCAAATTTTGCATGCTCCTAACACTCTATATTGCGCACTTGTCCTAAAAAATTGACAGACTTTCGCCGGGAAATTGCAGAGAAATTTCAAAGTTTAGGAAAAAAAGGGGTTGGGGCTTCCTGGATGCTCCCGCAACCTGTGGCTGTCTGTACACACCTCTTTGGTGTACCCCTGATTCGTGCGCATGCTCAGTACTTCGGACTGTCGTAGATACGGCCCAGTTTGGGACGGGATTTTGGTCAAAGTGTGGTCCAAACGTCGGCAAATTTGGAGGTCGAACAATTTTCCGACGAACTTCAAATTTTGCATGCTCCTAACACTCTATATTGCGCACTTGTCCTAAAAAATTGACAGACTTTCGCCGGGAAATTGCAGAGAAATTTCAAAGTTTAGGAAAAAAAGGGGTTGGGGCTTCCTGGATGCTCCCGCAACCTGTGGCTGTCTGTACACACCTCTTTGGTGTACTCCTGATTCGTGCGCATGCTCAGTACTTCGGACTGTCGTAGATACGGCCCAGTTTGGGACGGGATTTTGGTCAAAGTGTGGTCCAAACGTCGGCAAATTTGGAGGTCCAAAAATTTTCCGACAAACTTCAAATTTGCATGCTCCTAACACTCTATATTGCGCACTTGTCCTAAAAATTTGACAGACTTTCGCCGGGAAATTGCAGAGAAATTTCAAAGTTTAGGAAAAAAGGGGTTGGGGCTTCCTGGATGCTCCCACAACCTGTGGCTGTCTGTACACACCTCTTTGGTGTACTCCTGATTCGTGCGCATGCTCAGTACTTCGGACTGTCGTAGATACGGCCCAGTTTGGGACGGGATTTTGGTCAAAGTGTGGTCCAAACGTCGGCAAATTTGGAGGTCGAAAAATTTTCCGACGAACTTCAAATTTTGCATGCTCCTAACACTCTATATTGCGCACTTGTCCTAAAAAATTGACAGACTTTCGCCGGGAAATTGCAGAGAAATTTCAAAGTTTAGGAAAAAAAGGGGTTGGGGCTTCCTGGATGCTCCCGCAACCTGTGGCTGTCTGTACACACCTCTTTGGTGTACTCCTGATTCGTGCGCATGCTCAGTACTTCGGACTGTCGTAGATACGGCCCAGTTTGGTCCAAACGTCGGCAAATTTGGAGGTCGAAAAATTTCCGACGAACTTCAAATTTTGCATGCTCCTAACACTCTGTATTGCGCACTTGTCCTAAAAAATTGACAGACTTTCGCCGGGAAATTGCAGAGAAATTTCAAAGTTTAGGGAAAAAAGGGGTTGGGGCTTCCTGGATGCTCCCGCAACCTGTGGCTGTCTGTACACACCTCTTTGGTGTACTCCTGATTCGTGCGCATGCTCAGTACTTCGGACTGTCGTAGATACGGCCCAGTTTGGGACGGGATTTTGGTCAAAGTGTGGTCCAAACGTCGGCAAATTTGGAGGTCGAAAAATTTTCCGACGAACTTCAAATTTTGCATGCTCCTAACACTCTATATTGCGCACTTGTCCTAAAAAAATTGACAGACTTTCGCCGGGAAATTGCAGAGAAATTTCAAAGTTTAGGAAAAAAAGGGGTTGGGGCTTCCTGGATGCTCCCGCAACCTGTGGCTGTCTGTACACACCTCTTTGGTGTACTCCTGATTCGTGCGCATGCTCAGTACTTCGGACTGTCGTACATACGGCCCAGTTTGGGACGGGATTTTGGTCAAAGTGTGGTCCAAACGTCGGCAAATTTGGAGGTCGAAAAATTTTCCGACGAACTTCAAATTTTGCATGCTCCTAACACTCTATATTACGCACTTGTCCTAAAAAATTGACAGACTTTCGCCGGAAATTGCAGAGAAATTTCAAAGTTTAGGAAAAAAAAGGGGTTGGGGCTTCCTGGATGCTCCCGCAACCTGTGGCTGTCTGTACACACCTCTTTGTGTACTCCTGATTCGTGCGCATGCTCAGTACTTCGGACTGTCGTAGATACGGCCCAGTTTGGGACGGGATTTTGGTCAAAGTGTGGTCCAAACGTCGGCAAATTTGGAGGTCGAAAAATTTCCGACGAACTTCAAATTTTGCATGCTCCTAACACTCTATATTGCGCACTTGTCCTAAACAATTGACAGACTTTCGCCGGGAAATTGCAGAGAAATTTCAAAGTTTAGGAAAAAAGGGGTTGGGGCTTCCTGGATGCTCCCGCAACCTGTGGCTGTCTGTACACACCTCTTTGGTGTACTCCTGATTCGTGCGCATGCTCAGTACTTCGGACTGTCGTAGATACGGCCCAGTTTGGGACGGGATTTTGGTCAAAGTGTGGTCCAAACGTCGGCAAATTTGGAGGTCGAAACATTTTCCGACGAACTTCAAATTTTGCATGCTCCTAACACTCTATATTGCGCACTTGTCCTAACAAATTGACAGACTTTCGCCGGGAAATTTCAGAGAAATTTCAAAGTTTAGGAAAAAAAAGGGGTTGGGGCTTCCTGGATGCTCCGCAAACCTGTGGCTGTCTGTACACACCTCTTTGGTGTACTCCTGATTCGTGGGCATGCTCAGTACTTCGGACTGTCGTAGATACGGCCCAGTTTGGGACGGGATTTTGGTCAAAGTGTGGTCCAAACGTCGGCAAATTTGGAGGTCGAAAAATTTTCCGACGAACTTCAAATTTTGCATGCTCCTAACACTCTATATTGCGCACTTGTCCTAAAAAATTGACAGACTTTCGCCGGGAAATTGCAGAGAATTTTCAAAGTTTAGGAAAAAAAGGGGTTGGGGCTTCCTGGATGCTCCGCAACCTGTGGCTGTCTGTACACACCTCTTTGGTGTACTCCTGATTCGTGCGCATGCTCAGTACTTCGGACTGTCGTACATACGGCCCAGTTTGGGACGGGATTTTGGTCAAAGTGTGGTCCAAACGTCGGCAAATTTGGAGGTCGAAAAATTTTCCGTCGAACTTCAAATTTTGCATGCTCCTAACACTCTATATTGCGCACTTGTCCTAAAAAAATGACAGACTTTCGCCTGGAAATTGCAGAGAAATTTCAAAGTTTAGGAAAAAAAGGGGTTGGGGCTTCCTAGATGCTCCCGCAACCTGTGGCTGTCTGTACACACCTCTTTGGTATACTCCTGATTCGTGCGCATGCTCAGTACTTCGGACTGTCGTAGATACGGGCCCAGTTTGGGACGGGATTTTGGTCAAAGTGTGGTCCAAACGTCGGCAAATTTGGAGGTCGAAAATTTTCCGACGAACTTCAAATTTTGCATGCTCCTAACACTCTATATTGCGCACTTGTCCTAAAAAATTGACAGACTTTCGCCGGGAAATTGCAGAGAAATTTCAAAGTTTAGGAAAAAAAGGGGTTGGGGCTTCCTGGATGCTCCCGCAACCTGTGGCTGTCTGTACACACCTCTTTGGTGTACTCCTGATTCGTGCGCATGCTCAGTACTTCGGACTGTCGTAGATACGGCCCAGTTTGGGACGGGATTTTGGTCAAAGTGTGGTCCAAACGTCGGCAAATTTGGAGGTCGAACAATTTTCCGACGAACTTCAAATTTTGGCATGCTCCTAACACTCTATATTGCGCACTTGTCCTACAAAATTGACAGACTTTCGCCGGGAAATTGCAGAGAAATTTCAAAGTTAGGAAAAAAAGGGGTTGGGGCTTCTTGGATGCTCCTGCAACCTGTGGCTGTCTGTACACACCTCTTTGGTGTACTCCTGATTCGTGCGCATGCTCAGTACTTCGGACTGTCGTAGATACGGCCCAGTTTGGGACGGGATTTTGGTCAAAGTGTGGTCCAAACGTCGGCAAATTTGGAGGTCAAAAAATTTCCGACGAACTTCAAATTTTGCATGCTCCTAACACTCTATATTGCGCACTTGTCCTAAAAAATTGACAGACTTTCGCCGGGAAATTGCAGAGAAATTTAAAAGTTTAGGAAAAAAGGGGTGGGGGCTTCCTGGATGCTCCCGCAACCTGTGGCTGTCTGTACACACCTCTTGGTGTACTCCTGATTCGTGCGCATGCTCAGTACTTCGGACTGTCGTAGATACGGCCCAGTTTGGGACGGGATTTTGGTCAAAGTGTGGTCCAAACGTCGGCAAATTTGGAGGTCGAAAAAATTTTCGACGAACTTCAAATTTTGCATGCTCCTAACACTCTATATTGCGCACTTGTCCTAAAAAATTGACAGACTTTCGCCGGGAAATTGCAGAGAAATTTCAAAGTTTAGGAAAAAAAGGGGTTGGGGCTTCCTGGATGCTCCCGCAACCTGTGGCTGTCTGTACACACCTCTTTGGTGTACTCCTGATTCGTGCGCATGCTCAGTACTTCGGACTGTCGTAGATACGGCCCAGTTTGGGACGGGATTTTGGTCAAAGTGTGGTCCAAACGTCGGCAAATTTGGAGGTCGAAAAAATTTCCGACGAACTTCAAATTTTGCATGCTCCTAACACTCTATATTGCGCACTTGTCCTAAAAAATTGACAGACTTTCGCCGGGAAATTGCAGAGAAATTTCAAAGTTTAGGAAAAAAAGGGGTTGGGGCTTCCTGGATGCTCCCGCAACCTGTGGCTGTCTGTACACACTCTTTGGTGTACTCCTGATTCGTGCGCATGCTCAGTACTTCGGACTGTCGTAGATACGGCCCAGTTTGGGACGGGATTTTGGTCAAAGTGTGGTCCAAACGTCGGCAAATTTGGAGGTCGAAAAATTTTCCGACGAACTTCAAATTTTGCATGCTCCTAACACTCTATATTGCGCACTTGTCCTAAAAAATTGACAGACTTTCGCCGGGAAATTGCAGAGAAATTTCAAAGTTTAGGAAAAAAAATGGGGTTGGGGCTTCCTGGATGCTCCCGCAACCTGTGGCTGTATGTACACACCTCTTTGGTGTACTCCTGATTCGTGCGCATGCTCAGTACTTCGGACTGTCGTAGATACGGCCCAGTTTGGGACGGGATTTTGGTCAAAGTGTGGTCCAAACGTCGGCAAATTTGGAGGTCGAACAATTTTCCGACGAACTTCAAATTTTGCATGCTCCTAACACTCTATATTGCGCACTTGTCCTAAAAAATTGACAGACTTTCGCCGGGAAATTGCAGAGAAATTTCAAAGTTTAGGAAAAAAAGGGGTTGGGGCTTCTTGGATGCTCCCGCAACCTGTGGCTGTCTGTACACACCTCTTTGGTGTACTCCTGATTCGTGCGCATGCTCAGTACTTCGGACTGTCGTAGATACGGTCCAGTTTGGGACGGGATTTTGGTCAAAGTGTGGTCCAAACGTCGGCAAATTTGGAGGTCGAAAAAATTTCCGACGAACTTCAAATTTTGCATGCTCCTCACACTCTATATTGCGCACTTGTCCTAAAAAATTGACAGACTTTCGCCGAGGAAATTGCAGAGAAATTTCAAAGTTAGGAAAAAAAGGGGTTGGGGCTTCCTGGATGCTCCCGCAACCTGTGGCTGTCTGTACACACCTCTTTGGTGTACTCCTGATTCGTGCGCATGCTCAGTACTTCGGACTGTCGTAGATACGGCCCAGTTTGGGACGGGATTTTGATCAAAGTGTGGTCCAAACGTCGGCAAATTTGGAGGTCGAAAAATTTTCCGACGAACTTCAAATTTTGCATGCTCCTAACACTCTATATTGCGCACTTGTCCTAAAAATTGACAGACTTTCGCCGGGAAATTGCAGAGAAATTTCAAAGTTTATGAAAAAAAGGGGTTGGGGCTTCCTGGATGCTCCCGCAACCTGTGGCTGTCTGTACACACCTCTTTGGTGTACTCCTGATTCGTGCGCATGCTCAGTACTTCGGACTGTCGTAGATACGGCCCAGTTTGGGACGGGATTTTGGTCAAAGTGTGGTCCAAACGTCGGCAAATTTGGAAGTCGAAAAATTTTCCGACGAACTTCAAATTTTGCATGCTCCTAACACTCTATATTGCGCACTTGTCCTAAAAAATTGACAGACTTTCGCCGGGAAATTGCAGAGAAATTTCAAAGTTTAGGAAAAAAAGGGGTTGGGGCTTCCTGGATGCTCCCGCAACCTGTGGCTGTCTGTACACACCTCTTTGGTGTACTCCTGATTCGTGCGCATGCTCAGTACTTCGGACTGTCGTAGATACGGCCCAGTTTGGGACGGGATTTTGGTCAAAGTGTGGTCCAAACGTCGGCAAATTTGGAGGTCGAAAAATTTTCCGACGAACTTCAAATTTTGCAAGCTCCTAACACTCTATATTGCGCACTTGTCCTAAAAAATTGACAGACTTTCGCCGGGGAAATTGCAGAGAAATTTCAAAGTTTAGGAAAAAAAGGGGTTGGGGCTTCCTGGATGCTCCCGCAACCTGTGGCTGTCTGTACACACCTCTTTGGTGTACTCCTGATTCGTGCGCATGCTCAGTACTTCGGACTGTCGTACATACGGCCCAGTTTGGGACGGGATTTGGTCAAAGTGTGGTCCAAACGTCGGCAAATTTGGAGGTCGAAAAATTTTCCGACGAACTTCAAATTTTGCATGCTCCTAACACTCTATATTGCGCACTTGTCCTAAAAAATTGACAGACTTTCGCCGGGAAATTGCAGAGAAATTTCAAAGTTTAGGAAAAAAAGGGGTTGGGGCTTCCTGGATGCTCCCGCAACCTGTGGCTGTCTGTACACACCTCTTTGGTGTACTCCTGATTCGTGCGCATGCTCAGTACTTCGGACTGTCGTAGATACGGCCCAGTTTGGGACGGGATTTTGGTCAAAGTGTGGTCCAAACGTCGGCAAATTTGGAGGTCGAAACATTTTCCGACGAACTTCAAATTTTGCATGCTCCTAACACTCTATATTGCGCACTTGTCCTAAAAAATTGACAGACATTCGCCGGAAATTGCAGAGAAATTTTAAAGTTTAGGAAAAAAAAGGGGTTGGGGCTTCCTGGATGCTCCCGCAACCTGTGGCTGTCTGTACACACCTCTTTGGTGTACTCCTGATTCGTGCGCATGCTCAGTACTTCGGACTGTCGTAGATACGGCCCAGTTTGGGACGGATTTTGGTCAAAGTGTGGTCCAAACGTCGGCAAATTTGGAGGTCGAAAAATTTTCCGACGAACTTCAAATTTTGCATGCTCCTAACACTCTATATTGCGCACTTGTCCTAAAAAATTGACAGACTTTCGCCGGGAAATTGCAGAGAAATTTCAAAGTTTAGGAAAAAAAGGGGTTGGGGCTTCCTGGATGCTCCCGCAACCTGTGGCTGTCTGTACACACCTCTTTGGTGTACTCCTGATTCGTGCGCATGCTCAGTACTTCGGACTGTCGTAGATACGGCCCAGTTTGGGACGGGATTTGGTCAAAGTGTGGTCCAAACGTCGGCAAATTTGGAGTTCGAAAAATTGTCCGACGAACTTCAAATTTTGCATGCTCCTAACACTCTATATTGCGCACTTGTCCTAAAAAAATTACAGACTTTCGCCGGGAAATTGCAGAGAAATGTCAAAGTTTAGGAAAAAAGGGGTTGGGGCTTCCTGGATGCTCCCGCAACCTGTGGCTGTATGTACACACCTCTTTGGTGTACTCCTGATTCGTGCGCATGCTCAGTACTTCGGACTGTCGTAGATACGGCCCAGTTTGGGACGGGATTTTGGTCAAAGTGTGGTCCAAACGTCGGCAAATTTGGAGGTCGAACAATTTTCCGACGAACTTCAAATTTTGCATGCTCCTAACACTCTATATTGCGCACTTGTCCTAAAAAATTGACAGACTTTCGCCGGGAAATTGCAGAGAAATTTCAAAGTTTAGGAAAAAAAGGGGTTGGGGCTTCTTGGATGCTCCCGCAACCTGTGGCTGTCTGTACACACCTCTTTGGTGTACTCCTGATTCGTGCGCATGCTCAGTACTTCGGACTGTCGTAGATACGGCCCAGTTTGGGACGGGATTTTGGTCAAAGTGTGGTCCAAACGTCGGCAAATTTGGAGGTCGAAAAATTTTCCGACGAACTTCAAATTTTGCATGCTCCTAACACTCTATATTGCGCACTTGTCCTAAAAAATTGACAGACTTTCGCCGGGAAATTGCAGAGAAATTTCAAAGTTTAGGAAAAAAATGGGGTTGGGGCTTCCTGGATGCTCCCGCAACCTGTGGCTGTATGTACACACCTCTTTGGTGTACTCCTGATTCGTGCGCATGCTCAGTACTTCGGACTGTCGTAGATACGGCCCAGTTTGGGACGGGATTTTGGTCAAAGTGTGGTCCAAACGTCGGCAAATTTGGAGGTCGAACAATTTTCCGACGAACTTCAAATTTTGCATGCTCCTAACACTCTATATTGCGCACTTGTCCTAAAAAATTGACAGACTTTCGCCGGGAAATTGCAGAGAAATTTCAAAGTTTAGGAAAAAAAGGGGTTGGGGCTTCTTGGATGCTCCCGCAACCTGTGGCTGTCTGTACACACCTCTTTGGTGTACTCCTGATTCGTGCGCATGCTCAGTACTTCGGACTGTCGTAGATACGGTCCAGTTTGGGACGGGATTTTGGTCAAAGTGTGGTCCAAACGTCGGCAAATTTGGAGGTCGAAAAAATTTCCGACGAACTTCAAATTTTGCATGCTCCTCACACTCTATATTGCGCACTTGTCCTAAAAAATTGACAGACTTTCGCCGGGAAATTGCAGAGAAATTTCAAAGTTTAGGAAAAAAAGGGGTTGGGGCTTCCTGGATGCTCCCGCAACCTGTGGCTGTCTGTACACACCTCTTTGGTGTACTCCTGATTCGTGCGCATGCTCAGTACTTCGGACTGTCGTAGATACGGCCCCAGTTTGGGACGGGATTTTGGTCAAAGTGTGGTCCAAACGTCGGCAAATTTGGAGGTCGAAAAATTTTCCGACGAACTTCAAATTTTGCATGCTCCTAACACTCTATATTGCGCACTTGTCCTAAAAAATTGACAGACTTTCGCCGGAAAATTGCAGAGAAATTTCAAAGTTTATGAAAAAAAGGGGTTGGGGCTTCCTGGATGCTCCGCAACCTGTGGCTGTCTGTACACACCTCTTTGGTGTACTCCTGATTCGTGCGCATGCTCAGTACTTCGGACTGTCGTAGATACGGCCCAGTTTGGGACGGGATTTTGGTCAAAGTGTGGTCCAAACGTCGGCAAATTTGGAAGTCGAAAAATTTTCCGACGAACTTCAAATTTTGCATGCTCCTAACACTCTATATTGCGCACTTGTCCTAAAAAATTGACAGACTTTCGCCGGGAAATTGCAGAGAAATTTCAAAGTTTAGGAAAAAAAGGGGTTGGGGCTTCCTGGATGCTCCCGCAACCTGTGGCTGTCTGTACACACCTCTTTGGTGTACTCCTGATTCGTGCGCATGCTCAGTACTTCGGACTGTCGTAGATACGGCCCAGTTTGGGACGGGATTTTGGTCAAAGTGTGGTCCAACGTCGGCAAATTTGGAGGTCGAAAAATTTTCCGACGAACTTCAAATTTTGCAAGCTCCTAACACTCTATATTGCGCACTTGTCCTAAAAAATTGACAGACTTTCGCCGGGAAATTGCAGAGAAATTTCAAAGTTTAGGAAAAAAGGGGTTGGGGCTTCCTGGATGCTCCCGCAACCTGTGGCTGTCTGTACACACCTCTTTGGTGTACTCCTGATTCGTGCGCATGCTCAGTACTTCGGACTGTCGTACATACGGCCCAGTTTGGGACGGGATTTTGGTCAAAGTGTGGTCCAAACGTCGGCAAATTTGGAGGTCGAAAAATTTTCCGACGAACTTCAAATTTTGCATGCTCCTAACACTCTATATTGCGCACTTGTCCTAAAAAATTGACAGACTTTCGCCGGGAAATTGCAGAGAAATTTCAAAGTTTAGGAAAAAAAGGGGTTGGGGCTTCCTGGATGCTCCCGCAACCTGTGGCTGTCTGTACACACCTCTTTGGTGTACTCCTGATTCGTGCGCATGCTCAGTACTTCGGACTGTCGTAGATACGGCCCAGTTTGGGACGGGATTTTGGTCAAAGTGTGGTCCAAACGTCGGCAAATTTGGAGGTCGAAACATTTTCCGACGAACTTCAAATTTTGCATGCTCCTAACACTCTATATTGCGCACTTGTCCTAAAAATTGACAGACATTCGCCGGGAAATTGCAGAGAAATTTTAAAGTTTAGGAAAAAAAGGGGTTGGGGCTTCCTGGATGCTCCCGCAACCTGTGGCTGTCTGTACACACCTCTTTGGTGTACTCCTGATTCGTGCGCATGCTCAGTACTTCGGACTGTCGTAGATACGGCCCAGTTTGGGACGGGATTTTGGTCAAAGTGTGGTCCAAACGTCGGCAAATTTGGAGGTCGAAAAATTTTCCGACGAACTTCAAATTTTGCATGCTCCTAACACTCTATATTGCGCACTTGTCCTAAAAAATTGACAGACTTTCGCCGGGAAATTGCAGAGAAATTTCAAAGTTTAGGAAAAAAAAGGGGTTGGGGCTTCCTGGATGCTCCCGCAACCTGTGGCTGTCTGTACACACCTCTTTGGTGTACTCCTGATTCGTGCGCATGCTCAGTACTTCGGACTGTCGTAGATACGGCCCAGTTTGGGACGGGATTTTGGTCAAAGTGTGGTCCAAACGTCGGCAAATTTGGAGGTCGAAAAATTGTCCGACGAACTTCAAATTTTGCATGCTCCTAACACTCTATATTGCGCACTTGTCCTAAAAAAAATTACAGACTTTCGCCGGGAAATTGCAGAGAAATTTCAAAGTTTAGGAAAAAAGGGGTTGGGGCTTCCTGGATGCTCCCGCAACCTGTGGCTGTCTGTACACACCTCTTTGGTGTACTCCTGATTCGTGCGCATGCTCAGTACTTCGGACTGTCGTAGATACGGCCCAGTTTGGGACGGGATTTTGGTCAAAGTGTGGTCCAAACGTCGGCAAATTTGGAGGTCGAAACATTTTCCGACGAACTTCAAATTTTGCATGCTCCTAACACTCTATATTGCGCACTTGTCCTAAAAAATTGACAGACTTTCGCCGGGAAATTGCAGAGAAATTTCAAAGTTTAGGAACAAAATGGGGTTGGGGCTTCCTGGATGCTCCCGCAACCTGTGGCTGTATGTACACACCTCTTTGGTGTACTCCTGATTCGTGCGCATGCTCAGTACTTCGGACTGTCGTAGATACGGCCCAGTTTGGGACGGGATTTTGGTCAAAGTGTGGTCCAAACGTCGGCAAATTTGGAGGTCGAAAATTTTCCGACGAACTTCAAATTTTGCATGCTCCTAACACTCTATATTGCGCACTTGTCCTAAAAAATTGACAGACTTTCGCCGGGAAATTGCAGAGAAATTTCAAAGTTTAGGAAAAAAAGGGGTTGGGGCTTCCTGGATGCTCCCGCAACCTGTGGCTGTCTGTACACACCTCTTTGGTGTACTCCTGATTCGTGCGCATGCTCAGTACTTCGGACTGTCGTAGATACGGCCCAGTTTGGGACGGGATTTTGGTCAAAGTGTGGTCCAAACGTCGGCAAATTTGGAGGTCGAAACATTTTCCGACGAACTTCAAATTTTGCATGCTCCTAACACTCTATATTGCGCACTTGTCCTAAAAATTGACAGACATTCGCGGGAAATTGCAGAGAAATTTTAAAGTTTAGGAAAAAAAGGGGTTGGGGCTTCCTGGATGCTCCCGCAACCTGTGGCTGTCTGTACACACCTCTTTGGTGTACTCCTGATTCGTGCGCATGCTCAGTACTTCGGACTGTCGTAGATACGGCCCAGTTTGGGACGGGATTTTGGTCAAAGTGTGGTCCAAACGTCGGCAAATTTGGAGGTCGAAAAATTTTCCGACGAACTTCAAATTTTGCATGCTCCTAACACTCTATATTGCGCACTTGTCCTAAAAAATTGACAGACTTTCGCCGGGAAATTGCAGAGAAATTTCAAAGTTTAGGAAAAAAAGGGGTTGGGCTTCCTGGATGCTCCCGCAACTTGTGGCTGTCTGTACACACCTCTTTGGTGTACTCCTGATTCGTGCGCATGCTCAGTACTTCGGACTGTCGTAGATACGGCCCAGTTTGGGACGGGATTTTGGTCAAAGTGTGGTCCAAACGTCGGCAAATTTGGAGGTCGAAAAATTTTCCGACGAACTTCAAATTGTGCATGCCTCCTAACACTCTATATTGCGCACTTGTCCTAAAAAAAATTACAGACTTTCGCCGGGAAATTGCAGAGAAATTTCAAAGTTTAGGAAAAAAGGGGTTGGGGCTTCCTGGATGCTCCCGCAACCTGTGGCTGTATGTACACACCTCTTTGGTGTACTCCTGATTCGTGCGCATGCTCAGTACTTCGGACTGTCGTAGATACGGCCCAGTTTGGGACGGGATTTTGGTCAAAGTGTGGTCCAAACGTCGGCAAATTTGGAGGTCGAAAAAATTTCCGACGAACTTCAAATTTTGCATGCTCCTAACACTCTATATTGCGCACTTGTCCTAAAAATTGACAGACTTTCGCCGGGAAATTGCAGAGAAATTTTAAAGTTTAGGAAAAAAAGGGGTTGGGGCTTCCTGGATGCTCCCGCAACCTGTGGCTGTCTGTACACACCTCTTTGGTGTACTCCTGATTCGTGCGCATGCTCAGTACTTCGGACTGTCGTAGATACGGCCCAGTTTGGGACGGGATTTTGGTCAAAGTGTGGTCCAAACGTCGGCAAATTTGGAGGTCGAACAATTTTCCGACGAACTTCAAATTTTGCATGCTCCTAACACTCTATATTGCGCACTTGTCCTAAAAAATTGACAGACTTTCGCCGGGAAATTGCAGAGAAATTTCAAAGTTTAGGAAAAAAGGGTTGGGGCTTCCTGGATGCTCCCGCAACCTGTGGCTGTCTGTACACACCTCTTTGGTGTACTCCTGATTCGTGCGCATGCTCAGTACTTCGGACTGTCGTAGATACGGCCCAGTTTGGGACGGGATTTTGGTCAAAGTGTGGTCCAAACGTCGGCAAATTTGGAGGTCGAAAAATTTTCCGACGAACTTCAAATTTTGCATGCTCCTAACACTCTATATTGCGCACTTGTCCTAAAAAATTGACAGACTTTCGCGGGAAATTGCAGAGAAATTTCAAAGTTTAGGAAAAAAAGGGGTTGGGGCTTCCTGGATGCTCCGCAACCTGTGGCTGTCTGTACACACCTCTTTGGTGTACTCCTGATTCGTGCGCATGCTCAGTACTTCGGACTGTCGTAGATACGGCCCAGTTTGGGACGGGATTTTGGTCAAAGTGTGGTCCAAACGTCGGCAAATTTGGAGGTCGAAAAATTTTTCCGACGAACTTCAAATTTTGCATGCTCCTAACACTCTATATTGCGCACTTGTCCTAAAAAATTGACAGACTTTCGCCGGGAAATTGCAGAGAAATTTCAAAGTTTAGGAAAAAAAGGGGTTGGGGCTTCCTGGATGCTCCCGCAACCTGTGGCTGTCTGTACACACCTCTTTGGTGTACTCCTGATTCGTGCGCATGCTCAGTACTTCGGACTGTCGTAGATACGGCCCAGTTTGGGACGGATTTTGGTCAAAGTGTGGTCCAAACGTCGGCAAATTTGGAGGTCGAAAAATTTTCCGACGAACTTCAAATTTTGCATGCTCCTAACACTCTATATTGCGCACTTGTCCTAAAAAATTGACAGACTTTCGCCGGGAAATTGCAGAGAAATTTCAAAGTTTAGGAAAAAAAGGGGTTGGGGCTTCCTGGATGCTCCCGCAACCTGTGGCTGTCTGTACACACCTCTTTGGTGTACTCCTGATTCGTGCGCATGCTCAGTACTTCGGACTGTCGTACATACGGCCAGTTTGGGACGGGATTTTGGTCAAAGTGTGGTCCAAACGTCGGCAAATTTGGAGGTCGAAAAATTTTTCCGACGAACTTCAAATTTTGCATGCTCCTAACACTCTATATTGCGCACTTGTCCTAAAAAATTGACAGACTTTCGCCGGGAAATGGCAGAGAAATTTCAGAGTTTAGAAAAAAAAGGGGTTGGCGCTTCCTGGATGCTCCCGCAACCTGTGGCTGTCTGTACACACCTCTTTGGTGTATTCCTGACTCGTGCGCATGCTCAGTCCTTCGGACTGTCGTTGACACGGCCCAGTTTGGGACGGGATTTTGGTCAAAGTGTGGTCCAAACGTCGGCAAATTTGGAGGTCAAAAATATTCCGACGAACTTCAAATTTTGCATGCTCCAAACACTCTATATTGCGCACTTGTCCTAAAAAAATGACAGACTTTCGCCGGGAAATGGCAGAGAAATTTCAGAGTTTAGAATAAAAAGGGGTTGCGCTTCCTGGATGCTCCCGCAAATTGTGGCTGTCTGTACACACCTCTTTGGTGTATTCCTGACTCGTGCGCATGCTC